>LQHA01000162.1:0-16251 GCA_001567625.1 Acanthamoeba polyphaga | reverse complement strand
CTCGCTGCGTTCGCTCAACAACAAGAGGCAACCCGCTACGTTCAACCTCAACACCAGCTTCGACGTCAGCGGCTCAACCACTACCACTACGACCACGCGAACCGGCAGCGTAGAAGAAGAAGTCGTTGTTGACGAGGACGAGGCCGAGTTCCTGTACGACATGGGCAAGCGGATGCTGCTGGGCCGCGAGGGCGGGATGGAGCTCCAACGCAACCCCCGCTGTGCGGTACACCTCCTCCAGCGCGCGGCCGCGATGGGCCACGTCGGCGCCAAGTGGGACCTGCACTGCTGCCGCGGCCGGGGCGACGACGTCACCCTCGACTACACCCGCGCCGCCGTACTCTACGCCAGGTACTTCTTCCGTCTTCTTCTCCGTTGTGTGTGGGTGTGTCCCATCATCGCCGCGATCATGTGTGGTGCGGGCCGCACGTGTGTGTCGTTGGCAGAAATAGAGACACGCGATTATGGCAAATATTAACTTGCCATTGGTGGTTTGTTTCGTTACTGCCCGTGCTGTTGGCGCGATGCCTCTGGCTCACTTCTTCTTCTTCGCCACTCGATCACAGGTTCGCAAAGATGGGCCACCCCGTGGCGCTGAGCAACCTCGGCGTGTGCTACCACAAGGGACGAGGCGTCAAGAGGTCCCTCGGCAAGGCGGTGCGGTACTACACGCAGGCGGCGCAGCACAACTACGCGCGGGGCAACTACAACCTGGCCGTGTGCTACGACCTGGGCGACGGCGTGGTCAGGGACGCGGTCAAGGCCGTGGACCACTACGGCAAGTCGGCTCGGCTGGGCTACGCCGTGGCCCAGTACTACATGGGCGTGTGCTACAGCCACGCCAAGGGCATGGAGAGCCGCGACTTCAAACAGGCGATCGACATGTGGCGCAAGGCCGCGCGACAGGGCCACGGCCTGGCCCAACTGGTGCTGGCCAACTACCACCGCGAGGGCCTGGAGGGCCTCCTGCCCAAGGACTTGCTCAAGGCCGCGCTCCTCTTCCGGGCGGCGATCGGTTGGGGCGACGAGAAGGCCTGGGGCCGGCTCAAGGACCTCCTCGCGGCCTCACCCACGGGCGACTTTGAGGAGTGCGGCAACGACCACCGCCAGGCCTCGACCGATGCGACCGATGCGAGCGGCGAGGCGCGACCTGTGGAGCACACGACGCACGTGCCGACGCTCTACGACCAGTGCTGCCTCCATTTCTTCAATCGGTGGACTCACCACAAGGTGGTGGCCGCGGCCAAGACCGAGCAGGCGCAGCTGCCCGCCGAGGTGGTCGACAGGATCAACCGCGAGGTCAGGAAGTGCCACAACCCGGCCTGCACGAAGCTGCGCTACGGCCCGGGCACCGTCCAGCGCAGATGGCGCTTGAAGGCTCCCTCCAGCTCGAGCGACGACGACGACGAGCAGAAGGCCACCATCCAGCAGCGGCCCGAGGCCGTCGACGATCAGCGGGACGCCGAAGAGGACAGCATACTCGAGCTGGAGGACGAGGGCGAGAACGGCGACGAGGTCACCCTCCACTTCTGCAGCCACAAGTGCGCCCTGGCGCTGTAAAACGTCAACCCGGGCCGAACTCGAGAACGAAGCCCAGCTCACGAGACACGCGCCACACAGTTTTGAAGACCCAAGCCGACCAGCAGAGATAGAGTATCTTACGGTCGTGCACAAAGAATTGTAAACACCCTGAACGACTCACAAAAACAAAGAGTTCAATCCAATCTAGTGAGTGGACTGGGATAAGAATGTCGAGTGAGCCGGTGCTGAGGTGAAGAGCTTCGGTCGAACATGATGTGCTTGATTTGATCTTTATTTTCTTGGAACTTTTCTTCGTCTTTTCTTGGTTGGGACCACCGCGGAAAGATGGACAGGGCGCTCAAGATGACGAAGGGGTGGGCAGCTTCGGCGCTGTTGCTGCTGGTCGCTGCGACGTCGCTTGAGGGAGTGACAGCGGTGGAGCCGGAGCTGCTGGTGTCTTGCCCGCTTGCCCCCGCCTCATGCCTGACGTTCGGGTTCACCTTCCCCGGAGCGGGATCGCTGCTGGCTGTCGAGGGGCTTGACATGAAGAACGGGTACGTTCTTTGGGCCGAGACCATCAACAACGGGACCGACGGCATAGCCACCAAGTACGCCAAGCCATCATTTAATCAATTTTCCTCCATCGTGGCAAATTGATGTATGGTTGCACTCACGGTGGTGCCTTGGCTCGGCCTGCAGACTGGGCAACTACAAGGTGAAGTTGGTTGCGTTCGACGATCGGGCGATGGCCAACAACACAGAGTACTACTACGGGCAGCTGCTCAACGTCACCGACTTCCTTCTCGGGCCTTGTACCGCAACTGCTTCTGTCTCTTCGCACCTTGCACTATCAAGGCTGTCGCTGCTCGCCTCACCCTCCACACACCCGCTCCGCGCACCAGATGGCACGAGCTTGACCGACGTGGCGAACAAGGTGGCCCACGCCAACGACCGCCTCATCATGTTCGCCAACGCTCAGGCCGAAGAGATCTACAACCACGGCTATCCCCTCATCTTTGGCGTCGGTACCGCCTCAACGCCCGTTTGCCGACTGCTATTCTCTCCTCTTGTTGAACCAGTGCTGTGTGTTGTGTGCTGTGTGTTGTGTGCTGTGTGTTGTGCTGTGTGGTCTAGGCACATCCGCTTATCACTACGTCGACCCGGCCGTGTACTATCTCCGAATGCGCGGTGCTAGGACTGCGGCCCTGCTCTACTCCAAGGCTGCATTCACCTCCAGTGTCGCGCAGGGCGCGCTCAACAGCTTAGTCGCTTCTGGCGCCGTTTTAGAGGCGTCGTCAGTGCTCAGCTTCGCCGAGGTGAGACCCTCTCGCCACATTCCGTTCCACGACCTGCCACTCAACACTAACCCACCGCCTTCGCCTGCGCTTGTGCTGATGGCTAGGGCACCCTCAATGACACCACAGCCCAGCAGTACATGCGAGCGATCAAGGACCAGGATCCGGATATGTTCTTCGCCTGTCTCCTTCTGCGTGACGCCGCAGTGCGTGGACCACGCTACGCCTTCGCTTCTCCTTGCGTTCGCATGTGGGTGCCCACACCGCACACACTTACCTTGTGTGTGTGTGTGTGTGTGTGTGTTGTGTCAGACTCTGGTCAACGCCACCAAGGCGATCGGCTATCGACCTCGCGCCTTCTTCATGACCAGCGCACCGAGCGAGCCCTCCTTTGTTGAAGCGATGAAAAAGGATGCGTGGTACCTTCTCGGTCCCTCCCAGTGGCAGCCTTCATTGGGTACGACGCCCCACATTTTTTTATGTATTTATTATAGATTATAAGCTCATGAGTCGGTATACGCGCAGGCTACTCGGACCAGGTGTTCGGATCGGCGGCCAACTACGCCAAGACCTTCCGTCTGCGGTTCAGCGAAGACGCCTCGTTCACGGCGGCGCAGTCCTCAGCTGCTGGTTCCGCCCCAACCCTCCGCCTCCACCAACCCCCCCCCCCTCCCGCCACCCTTCGGCCTGTTAGCCTAATCCTCAACACACACACACACAACAACGGCTCCACTACGAGATAGGCTACGTGCTACAGTTGGGCCTCGGCGCGGCTGATGATCCCAAGAACCAGAGCCAGGTCGGCGCCGCCCTGCACGACCTGGACACCATACAGACCTTCTACGGACCGGTCAATTTCGACACCGCAGGCAGCAACATCGCCAAGCCGATGGTCATCACTCAGGTCATCTGCCATTTCTCACCGTCGCCCCCCAATCTCTCAGTCGCCACGATTGTCTGCTCACACTCGCGCATGGCGCCGTACACAGATTATGCCGCCGGCCACAGGCGCTGTGGGCAAGGTCGCGGTGGTGGCGCCCGAGCCCTACAATGCGAAGCGACTGATCTACCCGATACCCTACGTCTATTCCTCTTCCTCCGCTCTGCGGCCGTTCTCTCTCTACGCTATCCTCTCTTCATTTTTCCTCTCCTCCCCTTCGTCTTGAACTTTTCGCGGTACGCTCTGTCTCTGCTATTTATTGTCTGATTTTTTCCTTCAGACTACCAATACAAGTGCGAAAATTGTGTCTATCTACATCTGATGTCGTGGCGTCTCTCTCTGTGTCTGCTGCGTCTCGTCCCGTCGCGTGTGCCGTGTTCTGGTGGTGGTCGTCGTCTAGTCCATCTATTCGTTGGTCCAGTTGGAGTAGGAGGAGTCGCCGCCGGAGGGCGGAGAGCACTGATCGAGTGCCTCCTGCAGGGCCGTCGCGAGGGAGGGCAGCTGGAAGATGCCCTTATGGCCCGAGAACCCCGACGAAAGCTGCGGCTTGGTTTCCGCCGCCTGGGTCCTGGGTGCGGCATCTCGCTTGACCGTCCACGGGAAGCCCAGCGCATCGAGTTTCTCGAACCGTTCCTGCTCGTTCTTAGCGATCAGCCCTCACTCTACTTGTCGTGTGTTGTGTGTGTGTGTGTGTGTGTGTGTCGTAGAGAAAGAGTACCTTCTTCAGGGCGTGGTTGCGATGGTTCTTGCGCTGCGAGCACATCCACTCGTACAGCTGCTTCAAGCTACCCTTTTCTGTGGTAGGTGTTGTTACTCACTGGATCGATGGGTGAAGCGAGGTGGTGGGGCCGCACCAGTGTAGGGAATGCAGAGGTGGCCGTGCTGCTTCTTGTAGCGCTTGAGATCTTCGAAGCGCTCCTCCCACGTCTTCCGCGTTCGGACGTTGCTGGGTCCGTACAGGTCGGAAGAGGGCACATCCCGTCGCTGCCGCTTCTTCCTCGGCTGGCTGCTCGCCTCGCCGCCCTCGCCCTCGTCCGAAGAACTCAGCCACTCGGGCGACCGCACGCCATTCTTCACCGACGACGATGACGACGACGGCAACGAAGACTCCTTCGTCACCGTGACCGCGATGCCGGCGCAGTCTTCGCTCTGCGGTTCGCTGTCGGGCGGGGTACTGTGCGCCTGCTCCGTATGCTGCGTGTGTGGCACCGATGGCGGACTCTGTGAATGGAGAGCACCGTTGACGACCTCGTGGTGGCGTGGTGGCCGCCAATGCTGGTGTTGGTGGGCGTAGTGTCTGAAGATTGGCTCGAGCGGTCGCGGCTGCGAGTCGCTGATCATTTGCAGCCGAGGGTCGGCAGAGCTGTCGACTGAGCGACTGGTGGTGAGCAGGCACTGCGGACCGCCCATCACGCTGGCCAGGGCCGCGATCGGCGACAGCGGCGTCTTAGTGTCCGTGACGGTAGCAGCGGCGGCCGCGGCCGCCGCCACAGGCGAGTTGCCGATCCCCGGAAGGTCGCGCAGGTGCGGCAAGCCGCCGCTGTGAGGCCGCCACGAGGCCATCATGCTGGCGATCTGCTGCCGCTCCTGTTCGAGATCGCGCCTCTCCTGGGCCTGCCGCTCGCGTTCCGTCTCCCACTCCTCCCGCCGGTGCTCGATCTCGGCCCGGGTCTTCTCCGCCTCGGCCAGCGACTGTTCCCACGCCTTACGTATGGTCTCGATCCGCTCGCGCTGCATTTCCAGCTCCACCCGCAGCCGCGCCACCTCGACCGCGTGCTGGTACTGCTGCACCGACTCAGACTTTGGTTGGCCGTCACCTCCGCCGCCGCTGCTGCTGCTGACGGCGGGAGCGCTGAAGTCGTCGGTGGTGAGCTGCCGTCAGTGCTTCGCGCTCGCTCAAGTCGGCCTCGCGTCGCTTGAGGTCGTCGAGGGACGCGCGCAAGTCGGCCTTACGGCGCTTGAGGTACTCGCGCTTGCGCTGCCAGCCCTGTCGCTCATCGGCAGCCGCGCGCAGCTCCTGGTCCACGGCGGCCTTGTTACGGTCCAGCATGTGCCACCCGAGGTCGAACCGCTCGCGCTCGCGGACGATGGCCTCCCGCTCCCGCTGCATGGCCTCACGCTCCCGCTGCATGGCCTCCCGCTCCCGCCGCATCCCGCGCCGTTCGGCGGCGATGGCCCTTCTCTCTTTGTTGAGCGCTCGGCGCTCGCCGCCGCCACCCGCGGTGGAGACCATGCTGACCACACCGTCCATGGCGCCATCTCCATCGCTGCCGCTGCTGCCGCTCATGCTGTGTTGCTGGTTGCGCTGCGGTGGCTTGGAGCTTCTGTGTGCGCTGCGTTGTCTGGTGCTCGTGATTGTGCGGTGGCGCCAAGAGACCTCTTGCTCCTGTTCCTATACGACACACACCCCACCACCCATACAGAGGCACACACGTCAGCGAACTTGTCACCACCTGGGGGTTCTTGGGCGCGAGAAAGGAAAGTTCTTTGGACGGGGCAGCGGCCGCCGAGCCAAAGGCAAAGCTGGGAACGGGCCGCGGGCCGTCGCATCCCAACCGCCAGACCCATGGGTCATGAGCCCGCCAAGTGACCGACATGTGAACTCGGGAAAGTCGGAAAGGCCGGATCGATTTCTGGGTCTTCCACTTTGACTGAGGAAGGCGTCGTACCTGAGGGCGAGAATCGAAGGGCGAGGCGGCAAGCAGCATGTAGCAGCTGGAAAACGGACAGTGTTGAGTGGGCTCGGCTACGTTCTCTCCCGTGCTTACTCGGGGCTGCGTGGAAGTGACGTCTTTCCAAGCTGGCGGAAACCAAGATGTGGCGATGAGGTGGGATGTGGCGATAAGGCGGGATAAGGCTGTAAAGGCGACCATTGACTATGGGTGCCCCAAGCAAAGCCACACTATCACTAGCCCAGCAGCGCAGCTTCTTTTCATCATCCCCTCTATCTAGGTGTGATGGAAGTGACCATGTGTACCTTAACCCTAGGAACGGAATTGACCGTCGAGACCTTGAGGACGCCCGTCCGTGCCCTCTGGCGGTAGTACCCTCAACCACCCTTTGGCTCCTTCACTCCGTTCTCTCGTCTACCACGGGGCTCCAAGAAGTGGCCAACGTCAGCGGTGATAGAGCATTCAAAACCTCCTTTCTTGTTCTTGGCGGGAGCCAATGGTCGTCTTGGCGCAGCCGTGGTACTCCCAAAAACTGGCATACTCCAGCCACCCGTGTCCTGTTTTGAACTTTCAGTCAACCAGAGGCTTTCAGTTCGTGGGGAGGTGTGTGATGGACCTTTTTGTCCTTTATCGGCTGTGTTCCATCTCCGTCTTTTGGTGAAAAAGACGGACTAAATTCACAAATCCCGAGTAACTCGCCTGTAACCCTTCCCTTTGCGTCTGAAGGCTCCGGGCCAGTGGGAAATCAAAAGGCAACTTAGGTGAACCTCTTCTGGTGCCGGGCCAATGGGAATTTAGTTATGTTTTCTTTGTTTCTCTTTTATTCTCTGTCCAGCACACCGCGGAGGGAAAGATGAAGCGCACCGCGGGGGTTGTGCGCCCACTGATGGTTCATCAGCTGAGGCCCAACACGCGGCTCAGCCTTTCCGTGTAAGCGCCGGCATGCACGCGCCTCTGATCTGCTCTTTCTTTCTCACTCACGCATTCTGTGGAATTCAGGGCTTCAAGATCGCGCTTTGCATCTCGAGACAGACTGCAGTCCACCTCAGCAGAGGGGGCTGTTGTGCCCACGCCATCGCTCGTGCTGAATCGATTTCTTGAACGCGATGCCGCGCAACGCCAGTGGCAGGTTCGTCCAATTTGAAATTTTTTTGATTATTGTTATTATTTATATATAAATAAAATAAAATCCAGGAGGAATAGTGTGAATAACATATATATTCAATAAGGTGGCATAACAATTATATTTTAAATCAATGTTATGACCTTGCCCTGGCGTGAAGGTGGGTCTGCTCGCGGTGCCCAAATTTTCGGTGGCGGTGCTGGCCGGTGTTGCTGTTTCGGGTACCGTCACCGTTCCTCTAGTCCAGCTGGACTGGTTTCACGACGCTCTTCAGCACTGTGCGTGCGCTCTTCTTACGATGGTGACCCACGGCTGATCGCAGGCGGGCTAGCGGCGATGCAAAACCACACGGAGCGAACACGGCCGATCGTGCTGCGCGGGTCGGCCACCGCGGCCTACGGCATCAAGAACGATCCCTTCACCTACCTCGGCTTGTGGGGCATCGGTATGGGCCATCGGCTCATCCGTTTTTTTTCTCTCTCACGCTGTGCACTCACCCGGTGGCACGCGTGTAGGCATTTGCACGGCGGCGGCTGTGGGCTCGCTCTACGGCTTCCTGCGGATGGGCCGCCGATTCGGCAAGTGGATCCAACAGCAGCCAAGCGAGTGGCTGCCCCTCATGCCGGCCGCCCGAGCGCTGGTAGCCCGCACAACCCCGCCCTGGCTTGTTCACCCACTCATGTCTGCGTTTTGTCGTGTGTGTCGTGTGTGTCGTGCATTGTGTGCGGTTGCGGCGTGTCGCTGCAGTTGGCGAAACGCACATTTGCTCGGACGGGGCTGGGCACGGCCGGCTTACTTGCGGGCGTGTTCGCAGTGGACCGTGTCATGGACCGCGTGCTGCTTTCGGCCTACACCAATGAGGCGCAGAACAACCTGTTCACGCAGAGGAACCTGCCACCACGCCCACCGTCGACGCCTACATCCTCTCCACCCACGTGGGCTACCTGCTGGTCGCCACGCTCCTCCTCTCCTTCACTCCACACATCGTTCTGCCGTCGCTCATCGCCGCCGCCTTCGCCGCCGTCGCCCAACTTCAAGGTCTACACGCTGGCCTCGCAGCGCAACCGACGCCTCGCTGCGGCCGGTGCCGTCCGTGGTGGTCCCCTTCCTCCAGCCTATGCCACCACCACAACCCGAGAGGCCGCTACCTCCACATGAAAATCGGAGAATGAAGAGAAGACCGGCGTCCTTCACCACCCACTCTAAGGGAACGCCGCGCCAACCGCTGGGTGCTCCCCAAATTTCTTTGGCGGGCGAGGCCTTTCCGGCGCCGTTCAAGGAGTTGTTGGCCACCAACCGACTGTCACGTGGCTTGTCGCGGGACGCCAACCGCCAGCATGTGCCCGCTCCATGTGCTCTGGAATGTGGCACGTCACCCAGGAATGCAACACATGTGGTTGACGCCTGGGAAATTTCCGGGGGCATCAAGTAACTTGCGACCCGTGTTCGTGCGGCAGGCCAGTCCCGGTCTCGTGCCGTGTGCCGTGAGAGACGCGGGCGTGTTGCAGCTGCGAGCCCGCCACCACAACCAAAAGAGCAGGAAGAGGAGCTTGACGAAGGCGCCAGTCCAGGGGCTTTTCTATCTTTCTTCCTCTGTTGTGAGCGAGACGAGCCCCTGTGTGCTGGCTGACGCACGACCTTCTCTCGTTAGAGACCCGAAGCAACCGGTTGTGTTTCCTCACGCTTGGAGGGACCGGGAAAAGAGAGAGAAAGAAAGACGAGTCGTGCGGTGGAGGAGTAGAGAAGAAGGTAAGGTGAGCGCGCGTGTGTGTGGCGCCCTTGTCAAGACGAGAGGTGAGGCCGAGAGGTGACCTACGACGCACGAGTGCGAACGGACCAGAGAGAGAGAGCCATGACGCACGAGCGGACGATGCAGCAACTACTCAACACCAGCAGCAACAAGAGGAAGGGAGGAAGCGGCGGCAGTGCACGACTCGGCGACGGCTCCCTGCCACGACTGCGACCAAACCCAAACACCTCTGCCCCGACCTCGCCGTTCCTGTCCCCTTCGTCCCCAGCTTCGTCATCTTCGATTTCATCTTCGGCATCTTCGTCACCGCTTTTCGAAGACCCCTTCAACGATTCCGACTGCGAGCCCCTCTTCGCCTCTGTCCTCACCTACGTCGGCGTGCCTCGTCCAGCCCGTCGTCGGTTGCGCACGCCACATACCCACCACGTCTTGCCCACGTCTCCTGTCGCAGCATGGCCCACTACTTCCACGTTGCGGCAGCGCGTAGGCGACGAGGTGTGCATGGACGTCAGTAGCAACATCAACTCCTACACGATGACACGCACGAGCATCCCGTTGGGCAAGGACGAGCTACAGCAGCAGCAGCATCATCAGCAGCACGAGCAAGGCGGCGGCCAAGGCATCTTCGGGCTGATGGACGCCAAGGTGCGCCAGCTCGCGCAGGCCGTCTTCGAGTTCAACCGAGCCCTGGACACGACTGCCCTTCGGCCCTACTTCGGTGATGTGGGCAAGCAGCTGCAGCTCATGTCGCAGGACACCAACAAGCGCCTCTCCGAGGTCTCCACCTACTACAACTGGCTGGTACCCTCCCCCCACCCCGCTACTTGCTTCTACTTTTCATGTAGCGAGCTTTGCATCTTTAACAATTGTGTGATGCAGAGGCAACACAACACGCCGATAGGAGCTACGCCTGCGGGCTACTTCAGCATCCTCCCCGAGGAGCTCAACATGTACATCCTCTCCTTCCTCAACGTGCGCGAGCTTGCCAGCGTCGAACGCGTCAGCCGCTACTGGCGGCGTCTTGCCGAGGTACCAACCCATCGCCCCATCCCATCCCGACCCCCCCCCACGCGCCATTCCCCCGTCCCCTTGTGGGTGGTCCCGTTACGCCAGGCGGAGTGTATCGTGACAGCAGTGTCTCCTCTTCTTCTTTCTACTTATCTGTTTCGTAGTTACGCGTTCGTTATTTTATTTGACCAAATTTGGGTTTTCTTTTGCTTTTCTGTTTGTTCCTTTTCACGAAATTTCTATTTCTAGCCCCTCCTGTCTCGCCTACCAAATAACGACCACAAATCCCTGTCGCATGTGGACGGGTTGGAGTGACAACAGCGCGGGCCGAGCCTCACCAACGCTTCCACCTTCTTCCCTTGACAGGACGATCAGATATGGCAGAGCATGCACCGAGCACGGTGGGGTAGGGACGCCCACGGCCTGCTCATCCGCCAGATGAGCTTCGAGGGCAGCGGTTCCGCGTCGGATAGCGGAGAAGAGGAAGCGCAATGTACGCGTCAGTTTCACCCAGCCGTTCTGGCGACCGCAGAACGAATTTCTCACTGATGCACTGATTCACAGGCCAAGCGGAGTCGAGGCGAGCAAAGCGGAAGAGGCGCGGGTGGAAGGACATCTACATTGACGGCAACAGGCTTGAGAAGAACTGGAAGGGCGGCAAGTACTCCACGAAGCTGATCAAGCGGAGCGTGCAAGCGCAAGAGAGTGCCTATTGCATCAAGTTCGATGATCACCGGATGGTCACCGGCAGGTTCGTTCTCTTTTGTCCCACCCACGCTCTACAGTGACCTCACACTGAGTCAACGTTGTATCCTTCGCAGCAATGATCGGTGCGTTCGTTTGTCGGACATCAAGTCGGGCCATGTGCTACACACCCTCGCCGGACACACAGCCGAAGTGCGATCAGTCGATTTCGACACGACCAAGATTGCTAGTGGATCCCGCGACCGAGCAGTCAAGGTGTGGGACATCAATACCGGCCAGTGCCTTCTCTCTATGGACGATCACGCAGGTGCGCTCGCCCGATCCGCAGCTAAATGCCACACCACAGCGGGCGCTTACCTTCTATCGTACAGGCCCGGTCAAATGCATGCAGATGACGGACAACATCATCATGAGCGGCAGCGAAGACGCCTCCATCAAGATGTTGGACTTGAACAGCGGCAAAGTTGTAAATACGTTTAACGGCCATGTCTGGGGAGTTGCTTGCCTACAGTTCAAGGACAACTACATCGTACGCTCCGCCACGCACTGCGCGCGCGTGGACAACGAACTGACGGTTGGTTGTGTCTCACACTTCTGCAGGTGAGTGGATCGCGAGACAGGAGAGTCTTCCTGTGGGACAAGCGCATCACGCCCTCCCACATTGCCGGCGATGGCCCTAAACAGTGCCTACGAGTAATGGAGGGCCACTCCAACACTGTCAGGTACCAACACAGTTCGATGCTTTGTGGTGCTGTGTGCTGTGCTCATACTCAGGTTCATGAATGCTCTACTATACACAGGTGTGTGGCGTTCAACGAGGAGACCATTGTGAGTGGCTCCTGGGATAACACCATCAAGGTGTGGAGCACCAAGACGGGCAAGCTCAAGAACACGCTTGACGGCCACGATGGTCGTGTCCTCCACCTGGACTTTGACCAAAACAAGATCGTACGCTCTTCGCTTCACTCACTCCTGTTTTTTCGGCCTTCGTCTCACACCACTTCACTCCCCCACTCAGGTGAGCGGTTCGGTGGACAAGACCGTGCGCGTGTGGTGGGACTACGAAGCCACAGCGGCCCCTCCTATCACCTACTCGCTACACATGCATCAGGCACCAATCTTCCACGTCCGATTCAACGACTACGGTAGCGTACCCCCGCGCACGCTGCACGTGCACGTATCATTCTAACCACACGCACACGCACACACCAGGTATCAGGAGCGCGGCGAGGGATACGGAGCTGATCGAATGGGACTTCTACACGCCCTCGCTGGAGGACGTGCACAAGACCCGACGCGCCCTTCTTCGTCCCATCTAGCCATCTCGCCTCGAGCCAGCCAACATCAAAACACAAAAAACAAGATTTGTTCTTCTCTTCTTACTCTTTGCTTTGGGGAGAAGAGGGGGGGGGGGTAAACCTTTGGTGTGAAGCTGATGACATGTTTGGAGGTAATGACATCATCAGCTTTGTTTGTCTATTGTTTTGATGGCTATTGAAACAGTGGAGGCGGTGTGTGTGGTGGGCAGTCACTCACATGAAGGAGCGGAGCCACGAGAAGACGCTGGACTCGGCCCTGGCCGCTGGCGAGCGGCTCGATGAAGAGGACGGGCACACGGCCTCGGTTGCGTCCGCCAACTGGTACCAAACGTTGGAGACCCACATTGCGTCGGCGGACTTGGGCGAGTCGTTGGCGGCCGAGATGTAGAGCGACAGGGACATGGTGCTGTCCGGCAGGCCGTTGGTGGCGGTGGTGCTGTTGTAGCTGGCCAGCAGGACGCCGTCGGCGTAGTAGGCGAAGTAGGTGGGCATGTAGTGGATCGAGTAGTTGTGGAAGCCCGTCGAGGGGTTGGCGAACGGCAGCGGACCGACCCACTTGAGGTACTTGTAGGTGCCATCGGACACGTAGTCCAGCGCGCCCTGGGACAAGTTACCGCGGATGCGCAGGGTGATGATGTCCCGCGGGTCGGAGCCACTGTTCAACTGGCCAATGGGAAGGGGAGGTGTCGTGTGAGCAACGAGCGGATTGGTTGCAGTGCCGCAACAAAAAACGAAAACGAAAACGAAATGTGTGTAGGCGGTACCTCCATCTGCGCTGTGAAGCCGACCGTCGAGGGGGCCTTGAAGCGGGCGGTGTAGATGCCGAAACCGTAGAGGTTGGACTTGGTGATGATGCCGCCAGCGGTGAAGTTGTATCCGCCACACGGGGAGGCGGTGCAGGGCGTGATGGCAAGCTTGAGCTGGTTGCTCGACGTCGACACCTGGTCCGCCTTGTAGGCCTGGCTGCCCGTCGCAGAGCCCGTGGTGGACCACAAAGTGGTATCGAGCGCGCTACCGAACGAGTTCACGTCCAGCTTGGCTGTAAACAACACGTGTGTGCGTGTGCGTGTGCGGTGGTGGGTGAGAACACGCTTCACAACCAAGCGCACGAGGGAAGCGGGGCTTACAAACGTCGGTGCCGCAATCAGCGCCCTTGAAGCCGCCGTCGCAGGAGCACAGGCCCGTATCGCTGTCGCAACAGCCGTGGCCCGAGCACTTGTTGGGGCAGGCCAGGGTGCCTGATGAGACATAGGCGTGGAGTGAAGAACGTTAAGACTGATCATCATTCCTTGAGGGGCGGGCAACAACGTACTGTAGCACTTGGCCGCCGAGAGGCCGGAGGGCGAGCTGTCGTGCAAGGTGGAGAGCTGCGGGTTGGTAATCTTCATCTGCTCGGTCAGGATGGTGTAGGTGTCATCTGGATCCGTGATTGGTTAGCGATTACCCAACCAACCAGCCGACCAGCCAACGTATTCGGTTGTTTCACGTACCGTCCTTGTTGACGAGGCCAAGTTGCTGTTCTCGCCATCGGAGCGACCGGCGGCAGGTTGGTCGGACCACTGGAACCAGTGCATGCCGATGATGGGCTTCAGCTGGGCGAGCCTGGTGGTGTAGTTCTTGTAGCCCTGGGCGCGCTCGGCCTGTGTCGCCAAGAGAAGGCCCGCGCCCTTGGTGTTGGGCAGCCCGGAGTCCTGTTTGTTGAAAAACCGTGCCAGCAGTGAATAGGAGTTAAAGCTGAGTAAAGGCTCTGGGCCAACAAGGTGGAGGTGAGAAAACGCACGTTGCCCTTGTAGGCGAACTCGCCCACGAGAATGGGCCTCTTGGTGTTGTTGTAGATGAAGTCGATCCTTGAAGTGGGCGGACCATAGGGCTCGCTGGTGCTCGGATAGGAGTTGATCGAGATCACCTCGTTGTACTCGGCGCAGGCCTTGAGTGCCTGTGCGTTTCCCGCGCCGATGAACCTGACGCCCAGCAGCATGTGGTACGGATCGTACTTGCGAATAGCTGTGGGAGCCCACCAACCATGAACCACAGCAACCAACCAACATTAATGACAATCCTCTTAATGGGGGGGGGGCGAAAGATGTGTACCGGTGCGAGTGACGTTGAAGAACTGGGCGGAGGCGATGTAGGTGAACTCGGCCGTGTCGTTGGTGTGCGCCGTCGTCTTCGGGGGCATCGTGGTGATGGCGTCGTAGCTCGCGTAGGTCGTGTTCCTGCGTGTTCGTGCGTGTGAGTTGAGGCCCGTTGGCAGATGTTTGGCGGGGCTGGGGGTGAGAGTACCAGGCGGTGTTGAGCGCAGCGATGGTTGGGTACTTTTTCTTGAGGAACGACACGGCGCGGATGCGACCGGGCGCCGTCGTGTTGAGTCCGATCAGCATCTGGTCCAGGATCGTACCCGGGACCCGCCAGTCGTCCACCGAACCGATCGGGCCCCACCACATCTGTCGTTCACGTGTGAGCGACCGCACGACACACAGCGCACGACACACGCACGACACACACAGCGCACGACACGAACCTCGTTGTCGAGGAAGTAACCGATGAGGGTGGGATCGTTGCGGTAGGGCGTGCAGCCTGCCTTGGCGTTGGTGTCGACGCTGGCGATCCAGGCCGGATCGAACACGTCGGGGAACAGGCCGTTGGCCCAGGTACTGGAGGTCTTGCCCAGGCCGAGGGCGCGGGTGTAGGGCATGCCCTTGGTGATGGCCACGCTGTCCGCCCAGGCGCCCAGGGTGTTGAGCTTCCACGAGTCGATCCGCGACACCGCGGAATCGGCCCAGGCCGACTGGTTGCCGCCGAACTTGGCCTTCACAGCATCGTTGTACGGGCGAACTCCTGTGTGTTGATGATCGACAAGGAAAAGAGATGGTGAGAGATAAGGTCTTCTCGTCATCTTGATGTTGAGGTCGAGGTCGAGGTTGATGATGGTGGACGCACCAGCGGCGGTGGAGTCGCCTCCGTAGTTAACGACGTCGACGCCGACGGAGAAGAAGGAGTGGCCCTTGGGATCGATGAGCCACCAGGCGCCCGACGCGGACTGGCCCACGGTGAAGAAACACCTGTTGGGGTACCCGAAGTTGATCGCTCCGTCTCCTAGAGATAGGCGAAGATGAGTCACCACCAAAAAGCTCATGACGCAAAAGAGCGAAGAGATAAAACAGAAAGAGCGAAGCGAAAGAACGAAGAGCGACAGAGTGGTACCGAGGGTGGAGCAGAAGATGGCGACGCCAAGTAGCAGCAAGAGGGGGCTGATACGCGTCATTTGAACAGTCGGGGGTGAAACTGGCGGTATGGCCAGAGGGGTGTCTGGCACCGGCATAAATGGACAGTTTGGGCCAATGGCAAGGTCGCTTAAGATAATATACGAAATGTTGCTGTTGTACAACTGAGCATCGACCAACAGGAGATCGGTGTGTCGGAGTGACAGTCGCCACCCGCCCAACCGCGGGGCACATCGGGAGATTAGGGTGCCAATAGGGATCAGAATGAGATATCCCTGCTGGTAATATTGCCCCTACTGGCTCAACGTGGACTTTGTCACACATGTTGTAACATCTTTGGTTAGGCCACTTGCGTTAAAAGCAGACGGGTATGACAGAAGCCAACCTGGTTGGTTCAACCTAACGTCAACCACACAGCAACCCAACAAAAGCAAACTGGTCGATCACTGCTATAGAGAAAATGTGAAAGAAACACAATTTCCTTGCGAACAAAAGCTTCAGACAACATGTCCAAGGTCCAGCCTGAGGCAGCACCTTCGTTGGCCTGGACCCGGACCGCCGTGGTGGTGGGCGGCGTGGCGCTCGTGGTCACCGCAGCGGCTGCTGGGTACTACGTGCTCCACCGCCGCCACCGCAGGCGCTTCTTTTCCGAGGGCGGCCCCACCCACGCCCAGTCCGTCGTGGTAGACATCGG
>LQHA01000161.1:0-16292 GCA_001567625.1 Acanthamoeba polyphaga | reverse complement strand
GGTGGGCTGCAGGGAGTGGGTCGTGAGGCAGGCGGTGGCCGATGCAGAACTGCAGGCCGCAGGCGGAGCAGACCAGTGGCACGAGCTCCACCTTGCGGCAGCTCCGAACCGAGCAGCGCTTCTTCTTGCGGCGCTTCCTCGCCTCAGACTTGCAGCCGCCGGCGATATGGGCGTCCACCACTCGGTCCACGTTGTCGCCGGCACCGCAGGCCAGGGGGGACTGGCACAGCGGACATGTGGTGGTGCGCTTGGCCTGGGGACAGTTGTGGCCCTGGTGGGAGCGATGGTCGAGGCAAAACACCAATCTACAGCCGTGGCATGTAAAGGGAAGAAAGTCCAGTTGTCCGCAGTCAGCCTTCGAGCAGTGGCGACCAAGGTCAGGGAACTCCATGATGACTTGTGGCGTGGGTGTGGCCAAAGGACTGAATAGTTATAGTTGTTATCGTTGCCGGGTGGAGATAATGAAAACGTACGTTAGGTGTATCCTTGTAACCGCCACCTTGATTGGTTGGCGTCTACTGGTTTGCTCGTTTGAAACCACATTAGGAATGCCCAGTAACCATTTCCACGGCAAAACACGCACACGCACACGCACACAGCTTGCAGGCGGTGAGCTTCTTCCCCAACGCCGCATCACCGCCCAGCGACTTTTAATGATGTTAACTAACTACCATTACACTTAGCCAACATGTAGAGGCCTGACAAGCCATTCTCTTGTTGAGTTTGTGGTCAGCTTCAACGTGTGAAGGTGAAGGTAGTAATGGTACATTGGGCAATATTTAGATATCACAAACTCATTCAAGCAGGGTGGTCGGGCCTAAAGCTAGAAAGAGAGGAGGTCGACCCAGGAGGCGAGCGAGGCGCCCGAGCTGCCGGTGGAGTAGCTGGCCTGGGTGGCGTAGAGGCCGGCGGCGGCCAGCGACGAGTCCTTGTTCTGCACCCGGGTCACGAGGCTGTTGGCGAGGGTCGAGCCCGAGGAGCTGCCCACGGTGACGATGTAGAACTCGACGTCGAGCAGGCCCGAGCCGGCCGCGCTGGTGCCCATGATGTAGACCCGATCGGTGTCCCCGAGCTTGAGTGCGGTCTTGAGCGCGGTCTTGAAGCCGGCCGCCGAGTAGGGGCTCGCCGTCGTGTTGAGCGTGACGGTGAGCACGAACTTGTCGTTCTTGAAGTAGGGGTAGCTGGGGCAGATCGTCACTGTACATGTAATAACACAACATATTGAACATAGTAACATATATGGAAAAGAGAAGCATATCGGGGAATTGATGTGTGTGTTGGGTTGGGGTGTGTACGGGAGAAGGGGCGCTGGCCGACGTAGTTGCCCGGGGGGTAGTAGTTGCAGGAGATCATGCTGGCGTAGGTGCCCGTGCACGTGGTGCGGAGGCCGCAGCCCACGGACTGGGTGTTGTTCCACATCACCTGCGTGTAGTGGCCGCACACTGTACACACGTGAAAAAAAATTGATTAAAATGATGATGAAGGAGAAGAAGGTGACGAAGGAGAAGATGAGCGGAGGATGAAGATCTAGGGCGGCGGGGAAGTTCGTACTCTCGCCGGACTGGCAGTCGTTGTTTTGGCACGACCAGTAGGGCTCCTCCGAGTGCCAGGAGTTGACGGCCGGCACCAGGGTGGTGGTACTGCCCGAGCTCCTGTAGATGTTCTCGCCATAGGTGCCGCTGCCCGAGTGGCCCGTGGGGCACCCGTCCGTGTTCACGTAGTCTGGGCACGCGAAAGAAATTAACGTGTTACGAAACGCCACGTCAGCATGCCGTCAAGCCGTTGGCTGATGGTCTCATCATATAAAATGACGTCCAGCGGCTGGACAACGGGGTCAGGTCAGTTGGGAATCGTACCTTGGGCGAAGGTCTCGGCGTCGAGGTTGTAGGTGAGGGCGCTGAGGCCCTTGAGGGCGCGGAAGTCGTTGTGGGCCTTCAGGACGGCGTCCCGCTGGGCGGTGGTGAGCGCGTGGGCGCCGTAGGAGCACAGGAAAGAGGCCGCGAGCGCAACGGCGAGGAGGACGACGATGCTGGTCGATGAGGAGGAATAGGTAGCGACCATGGCTGGGGGTTAGGGGGAGGTCAGGTGTGCTGGGTTTGGCCGGAAGATACAAATAAAAGCCCGGGACTGTGCTGATGTTCAGTGGTGATCGCCGTCGCGAACGTCATCCAATCGGACGGCAAACGATTTATCATCAATTCCCATTGGTAGCGCGACAACCGTAAGCCAATAAGAAAATACAATAAAAAGAAAATACAACAAAAATATTTTCGTTTCTCCGTATCCCAACCAGAACTCAAGGCGTGCTGCAACCCCAACCTGAAGGTTCTCTCTTCTCCGGGCAGGGTATTTCAAATCATGGAAAATAAATTTTCCGTACTTTTTCACGGACAGCGAAATACTTGGCATCGTCGGTTTCGTTTTTTGTATTCCTTGCGGCGCAAGTTCAATCAATCTATTGCAATTCAATGGACCTTGCTGGGCGGACAGAGCTGCACCGAGCGTGTCGTGAAGGCGACTCCGCTGCCGTGGCTGCGCTCTTGGCTTCTGGCCACGACCCGCTCCGTACGTCGCGCCACGTTTTCGATCTAATTTACTTTTTATTTATCTTTTTAAAAAAATCAAACGCTTTATTTATTTATAAATGTAGGGGATGACAACATATTCAGGTATTATTTATTATTGATTTATACTTTGTCCTTTGAAATCCAGGGCAGGACAGGTACGGTCACACGGCGTGGCACTATGCCGTCGCCGCCAACAGCCCAGAGTCCCTCGAGCTGCTCCGGTCGCACACGCCCTCTACACTCGTTGTCCAGGTTTGAGGCCTCCCCTTCCTTCCGACGTTGAACGTCGTTGTCTTGCAGCCATTTAACGCCCCATATATTCACCACCCGTGGTGCGGTGCAGGCAATTGGGCAGTGGACTGATGGACCAAGCGACGTCAAGGCCCGGCTCCCTCTCGTCGAGTACAACTTTGCCGATGTCCATCCGGCGCCCAGCGCTGTCCTCTCGGCCGATCGCATGAGGGTACATTCACACTCCTTTGGTTCCATTGACCACATCGATTTTGTATTGACCGCAACTTTTGTGTAAAACAAACTAACGCCATTCATCTTGAATGTGGTTCCTTGCCACAGATCTTGAATGGCGGATCGTGGACTTCGGTGCGAGCGACGCACGGTCCTCCCATCGCTGGTATGGTCGAGGCTTCATTGCCGCTGTGAAGCTGTGTGCATTGTGGTCTTTTAGTCAAAACTGGTTCAATGACGGCAACTCGTGTCGCATGCAGGCTCGGAGTGGCCGCGGTCGTACGCGTACGAGGTCGAGATCCAATCGTCGAGCATCATGCAAATCGGTTGGGCGACCAAGAACGCTCAATTTGCCGGCACTCAGGGTACCACTGCACTCCTTGCCTCTGACTGTTTGCCTCTGACCATGTGACTCATCTGTCCTGTGCGTTGGTGCGTGTGCGTGTGCGTGTGGGCGTCTCGCTGGGCGTGTGTCGTGTGAATTGTCAGGAGTGGGCGATGATGCCCACGCGTGGGCGTGGGACGGCTGCCGCAAGTCGATCTGGAACGCCAAGGGCGGTGCGGCAGCCATTCTGGACGACGTCGCGGCGACGTGGTGCGATGGGGACGTACTCACCTTTTGCGTTACCTTCTTGAGCGAGGCCCCGAGCGACCCCGCGGCGGACAACATTGGCGCCCAGAGCGCTAGCGAACCCAGCGAGGCCGAGAACAAGCGGGAGCCGCGGTTCGTTCTCTGCGACTTCAGCGTGCTGGTCAACGGACAGGACGTGGGCATTTCCTCGCAGACCTCTCTCGAAGTACCAACCCTCCTCCCCCAATCATGTCACGACAACCCTGGGCCTTTTCTCCTTTGCCATATCTAAATTAATTCGTGGTGGCGGGCACACGCAGGTGCCGGAGGACAACACGCTCTATCCCGCACTGTCGGCCGAGCGCGTGCAACAGATGACCGCCAATTTCGGATATTCGCCCTTTCGGTACTGTACCGCCCGCTTGGCTCGTGTCATTCGCCGCATTACTGTCTCCCATTCGGTCATTATTGACAAACCACGGGTGCGTGGCTGGTGTTCTCGCGTTCCAGGTACCCTTTGCCAGAGGGCTACCTCCCGGTGGCTGCCCTATCGCCGGACACGCTCGCTGCCGTGCAGGAGCTCCACCCCGCCTTGCTCGGCCTCAACGTACCGAACACCTCTCGGCAGTATCTTTGTTTTCCCCCCCCCCCTTTGTCTCATCACCTTCACTGGTGAGCGCAGGTGGAGGTCGGGTCTCCGCTGCACTGGGCGGCGCAGTTGGGCTACACAGACCTGCTTAAGGCCCTGCTTGACCCTCACAAACAAAGTACGGCTGTGCGTTCCGTTTCGAAATTGACCGCGGCAATTCACGACATTACACGCTTGCCTTCCCACAGACGCCTATGACCTGAAACGATTGCTGCTGGTTCAAAATCCTGAGGGCTGCACCCCCGCTCTCGTAGCTTGCCGCCACGGTGCGACCGCCTCCACAGGCAGCGTTGGCCTGGTTCGTCGCGCCTGACCCAGATCTCTCCCTACACGCACACGCACACGCAGGCCGGCTGGAGAGCCTGAAGCTCCTGCTCTCGTACGACCCTGCGCTGGCCGACGACGACAGTGACGTCGCTGACAAAGTCGGCTCGGCCAAGGGCAAGGTGAACTACGAGCAGCTGCAGGTGGACTTTCACAAGAAGACGGCGCTCATGCACGCCTGCGCCGCGGGCCAGACCGAAGTGGTGCGCTGCCGCCAACCCTCCGCTCCTCGCCTTTTTACAGTGGTCCATCCGGGGCTCACGTAGACTACCCCTAGGCGCGATTCTTGCTCAAGCACACCAACGCCTCGTTGACCGAGGTCGACGACAAGGACTTCCTGGTGACCAACTACGCCGTGGCCAGCGGCAACCTGGAGCTGGTTGACCTGCTCATGGCGGAGGACCCCGATTTCCCCGAGCGCTGTTCTAGCATCGTCTCGCCGCTGTTCTACACAGCGCGACAGGGCTACGTCGATGTGCTGCGCCACCTCATCGAAAAGCACGGCATCAAACCCTCCGGTGCGTTTACCCGTCCACGCGAGACACACGCACACACGACACACGACGCACACGCACACGCGCAACCACCCACGCACAACACGCACACGCACACGCGTCACCGCACGAGCGATAGGATCGATCTGATCGAATAATCAATAGTGCGAGATTCGAATGATCACTCGCTGCTGCACACGGCGGCCTATAGCGGTAAGGTGGAGGTGATGCAATTCCTGATCGGCAAGGGCTACTGCCTGGTCGACGACCGCACCACAGCCGACATCACGCCGGTCCTGTGACGGGGTGCGCCTTCATTAATTCAACACTATTTCAACTTTTCAATTTTTTAACTTAAATATTTTTTTCATATGCATAATATTCTCATTGATGTTGTTTTTATTTTTATAAAATAATTTAATAATTTAATAATTTTTTTTTAACCATCATGGTCCTTTGTCGTGTGCAGTGTTCGGTGAGTGGCGTCAAGTACCTGATCTCGCAGGGAGCCAATATTCGCGACAAGGCCGTACGGGGCATGACCGCGCTCACTTTTGCCATCAGGGGCAGCAACAAGCAGGTCGCGGAATGGCTCATCGAAGAGCAGGGTAGCCCCCTCTTCCTCCACAACCTGCCAACTTGTCGCAATTCACCCTTAGCGACACTCCACTCAGGATTTTCGGTCAACGAGGCGGACGACGAGGGAGACACGCCACTGCTCCACGCCTGCAAGCACAGCGAGCTACCGTTCATCAAGTACCTCATCTCCAAGGGTGCGCTTACGATCCTCGTTCTTCTTATCTTACGAATTGGCGAATTGAATTTTTAATTAATTTTATGGTGCGCAGGGGCGAAAACGGACGTGCGCGGCCAGCACAACTACTCGCCGATGCATTTCGCAGCAACGCAGGTCAACCTCGAGGCGATCCGATACTTCCTGGAGAACGGTACGCGTTGTACCAGCCAGCGCCAATTTCTCGATCGCCTACTTGCCTCTGCAACTGCGCACAGGCTGATCGTTTGGCCATTGAATGTCCTCTCAACAATGCGTGCAGGCTACGCCCAACCCAACGAGCTGAGCGCCGACGGAGAGAATGTGATGTTCCTGCTGGGCTTCTACGGCGGTACCTCTCCCTTTAATTTAACTTTTAAAATTCCGAATGTATATAAACAAATTAATTTGACAATAATAACAATTATTTAGTAAATCAATAAATATTCATAGTACCGTAATTTCCTATATTTTAAATTCTAATTTATCGAGCGTGCAGGCAAGAAGGAAGACTGTGTAGAGCCGAGCATCGAAACTCTGACCTACCTCGAGTCAAAGGGCGTCTCGCTGGACAATGTCGACAATACTGGCAACCACCTCCTATGTACGAGCAGCCCCCCCATCCCCCTTTCGGGCTTGTCACGCAGGTATCGGGATTCTAATCCGCACCTTACGCAGCTGCGATTGGGTCTGACGACCGGCTCGAAGTGGTCAAATGGCTGGTGGAGACCAAGGGCATGTCCGTCAACACGGCCAATTCAGAAGGCACGTAGAGACCAGAATGCACCCAACCCAACCCACCATCTGTCGAGACTGGCTTTGTGTCAAAAACGCGTAAACTCATTGCTGGACGTTCCTCTCCAAACATAGGCTGGAGCCCACTGCACTTTGCCGTGTTGCGCAAGGCCACGAAGATCGCGCACTATCTCATTTCTAGGGGTGCCGACGTGAACCTGACCACCAAGTACGCACGCACACGCCGCACACGCACCACCGCACACGCACCACCGCACAAAGAGGCAAGAACTGATGTTGAGGCTGTCTGTGAATGGGGCAGGTCGGGAGACAATATTTTGATCTACGCGGCGCTCACCGACAACCTTGAGCTGCTGCAGTATTTGCTCTCGCCCCAGTTCAAGGGGCTCAAGCTCTCGATCAACGACCCCAACAAGGACGGTACAGAACCACCTTCCTGGCCACCATCGATCCAACATCAACGTCCACACCAATCAAACTGCGATCCAGACCTGGTGCTGACAGCCAATTGGCAATTACCAGGAATGACCCCGCTGCTGGTGGCGTGTAAGAGCGCGTCACTGGAGGTCGTCGAATTCCTCGCCTCGCAAGGTGCGGACCTCCATTTGAAGTGCCGGCAATAATGATGCGATGATACTGATCGCTCGAGTGCCACAGGCGCGTCGCTTGAGCAGGTCGACAAGCTCAACACGTCATGCTTCATGATTGCCCTCCGAGGTTCGCTTTCGTTGTGGTCGCTTTCTAATTCGCAAAACACAAACCTAAAACGAAAAACTAAAACGAAAACGAAAAAGGGGGAAAACAGGAGACGGTCGAGTGGCTGTTGGGCCGCGGCTTCAGCATCGAGGAGAAGGACGAAGAGGGTACGCCCACGTGCCCTCTCTGGAGGAGGGACTCAGAACTGAGCAATCCACACTGAACGAAAAAACAACACCAGGAAAGACGCCGATCTTCTATGCGGCTCTTCACAGCGTTGAGCGAGTCAAGCGCCTTCTCTCCCTTGGTACGCTTGTCGTATGTGTGTGTCGTTGGTCGTGTCGTATGTGTGCTTACGCAAGGGGCCTGCGCAGGAGCGAGAGCGTCGGTGAAGGACAACCTGGGGTACACGCCTTTCCTGATCACCGAGCAGGCCGATGTGGTCAAGTACCTACTCGACAACGACTACGCGTCCATCCACGAAACCAACAACGCCGGTCAGACTGCGCTCATGTTCGCCGCCACCAACGGAGGTACCGTGTGCCGTGTGCCGTGCCGTGTGCGGCGTATAATAGTTTTTGATTGAGGATTGCTCTTGTGTCTGAGTAGATATCGACCTGTTGGAGTACCTGCTGAGCAAGGGCGCTTCGCTCGACGAAAAGGACGAGAACGAGCGCACGATTTTCATGTACGCCGCGTCTGGCGGCCGCTCCAAGATGATCAGACACCTCATCGCAAAGGGTACGAACACACGCAACACTACCAAGGTTTAACAGCAACGACACGCACGCACACGCACACGCACACGACCAACAGCAGCGGTTGGTCATGTCGTGTGCGTGTAGTATTAATTTCAATGTTTTGAATTTTAGGTGTGGACGTGAACGCCAAGGACAAGTCATCGATGACGGCCGTCTTCTATGCCGCAACGAACAGTTTGCGGGTGGTCGAGCTGCTCGTTGCCAACGGTAACTCGTCCGCCGCGTGTGTGCGTGTGTGTGTCAGCGCGTCACAATCGCGCAGGCCCACTTGCTGACACCGCCACCGGTCTTCACGAATGTGACAGGCGCGCGGCTGAACCTGAGGGACAAGGACAACAATTCGGTTTTGCTCAACGCCTGCTTCTCGGGCAAGACCGACATCGTCAAGTACCTCGTCTCGAACGGTAACAGCCATCATCAAGCTCAAGACTCACCCTTCAACTCACTCAAATACTTATCTTGCACCCCGTCGCGTCGTGTGTGTTCGCAGGGCTGGCGTCGGCGGATGACTACAACAATCAGGGGATGACCGCCATCATGCTCGCGTGCAAAGGCAAGGGCAACCTCGAGTTGATCCGGTTCCTCCACGAACACGGTAAGCACCACTCTCTCCCAGGCGGTAAGCTTGTCCTTGCTCACGCTGACCAAAACTCTGGTTGTGTTTCGTTTCGTTTTCGTTTTCGTTTTCGTTTCGTTTCGGGGCCTACCAGGAGCGCTGGTGGACGACGTGAGCAAGTCGGCCACAAGCACGCTGATTTATGCCGTCGACGCGCAAAAGCATGATATTGTCACATACCTACTGGCCAACGGTACTCCTTCGCATGGCACACGACACACGCGACACCACACACACACACGCACACATCTCTCACGCTTGCATTCTTTCCGGACGACCAGGCGCCGATGTGAAGCGAAGGGAAAAGAACGGAAAGACGGCGCTGTTCTTTGTTGTCGACAGCTTAGAGACAGGCCGCGCATTGGTGGAGCACGGGGCCGACATCCACGTCAAGGACGATACCGGCAAGACCTGCCTCCACTTTGCCTGCTTCACCGGCCACCTCGACTGGATCCGCTACCTCGTCGAACAGGGCGGCAAACTCGAGGTTTGTTCCTGCCTTCCCATGTGTGTCGTTGGTCGTGTGCGTGTCGTGTCGTGTCGTGTCGCGGCTGATGCGTGTGGATGAATGCAGGAATGCGATAACTCTGGGATCAACTCCGTTCTGGGCGTGTTGGCCTCGCGCAATCCGGAAGCCTGCGCCTACGTATATTCGCAGCTGTCCCGTCTGGACCTCGCGGGCAAGGTGGCCAACCTCAACCAGGCCCTCTTCGACCCTTTGTTCGAGGTGCACCAACATCGCACTCCTTACATTCTCGCTCCTGAGCGCGCATTTGAACTGACGACACACGCACGACACGCACGACACACGCGACACGACACACAGACGCTCAAGACGAACACGACAATCCACACGCTCAATCTGAGCGACAACGGGTTCGACAGAACAACCCTGCCGCTCCTGCTGGACCTGCTTGAGCACAACCAGCACTTGGCGCGGGTCAAATTGCTCGACAACATGTTGGACGTGGACGACCTCTTGGCCCTCGTGGAATGCATAGAGTACGCCTCAGCACTATGCAATGCGCTCTCGTGTGTGTGTGTGTGTGTGTGTGTCCAGTGTGTGTGTGTGTGTGTGTCGTGCGCGCGTCGTGCGCGTTTTCAGAGGTCGGCCCAAATTGGACTAACCCGAACACGGGTGTGTTCTCCCCTACAGGCAGCACAACTTCTCGATTCTTGATCTTCATTTCTCCTTGCCGGTAGACGTTAGTCCTGAGGAGCAGCCCAAGAAAGAGAGACTGCTGGCGCTCGCTTGTGCGACCACCGTACGAAACATGGCCTACCGCGCGTACGCTCCTCTTTTCATCATCGCCCTTTTTTATTTACTCTTTTTTTTAAATAAGCGTTACACATATTTGAATTAGTGTTTTTAAGTGTTTTTATTTTATAATAAAAATATGTCTTTTGTGCAGGAAAATCATGAGTACGGCGTTCCAGATGCTCATGGCAGCGCGCATCCTGCTTCAGCCCCACCCGACC
This sequence comes from Acanthamoeba polyphaga, assembly GCA_001567625.1. Taxonomy (NCBI): domain Eukaryota; phylum Discosea; order Longamoebia; family Acanthamoebidae; genus Acanthamoeba; species Acanthamoeba polyphaga. The sequence continues at coordinate 6,142 of LQHA01000161.1, read as the reverse complement.
ACCCTGTGGCTCGGTACTCCTGCCTGCTCATCCACGCCCCGCTTGCGTGTCGTGTGTGTGCGTGTGTGCGTGTATGCGTGTGTCATGCCTGCTCAAGACCTCCAATCTCATAGATGACGACCCGCTGCCTTTGGAGGTGATCGAAATCGTGGTACGACAGCTCGACACCCACGAGACCCTCACCGAGAGGGAGAAGAGCGCCATCATCGCCTACGCCTTTGACAAGGTACCTTGTTGTTACACATTTCAATCATATTGCTGCATATCTCACATTCGCTGTTGCACACCAACCTCTCCCATACTAGGAGAATCTGGGGAAGGACAAGTGGTACTTCCTCAAGACGTGCCTGCCCAGGTTCCTCTTCGACATCGGCACCGACGAGGACGCCGCCCCGGCCGCGCCCGCCCAGCCCCCGCAGACGGAGCTCGCTCGCGCCTCGACGACCGCTGGTGTCGATGTCGATGAAAACGATGAAGAGTGGGAGGACGTGGCCCTGGCCTCCTTTGTGGGGCCGATCCTGTCGCGCCTGCTGCGGTTCACCAAGCGCGCGTGATTGTTACTACCCAAATGGGTGCAACAAAGGGGAAACTATTTAGTTTCCTAAACCTGTTCTCGGTGTGCCGTTGTTAGCAGCTCCTCCAATCAGGGCAGTTGGTTGTTTAGGGCGTGACCACTTCAACCTGTTGCGGCTGAGCAACTTGAAAAGTTGTTTCATCATAAAAATGTGCACGAGTAAGGCCGACCTCGTCTTCCTCCTCTTGGTTGTTGGTTGCTGCCTGGCCTGGTGGCAACCCACCAGCACCGACGCCCAGCTCATAGCGAACAGTACACAACGTCTCGACTTTCTTCAACGGAGCTTGGCATCACCTAACTTGTTGATTTTTGGTGCTGCGTGAACGTTCGCTGCCGCCACAGCAACTTCCGGAGTACAAGTCGAGTTCGCCCCTGGCAGTCCCAGCATCGACCTCACCCCACGAGGTAGCCACCCACCGCCACCTTCGCTCTTCGTTGTTCTTCGCTCTTTCCTTCGCCCCCCCCCCTCCATTATGATAATCTGCCGACATCCCAACGCCAAAGGAGTCCAGGGCTCGCTTCGGCCCCAGGAGCAGGTGACTCTCAGCCTCAACTCCCTGTCCGAGTACAGTCAAACTGATGGGTCGTTCTTCCATGCCGCCACCTTGGTCAATGGTACCGTGAGGTCCCCCTTCCTCCTTGGTCAAAACTGATCAGTTCGCGCCTCGTTAACGTGGTTGTTGTTGGTCATTTAAGGTTTCTGGGCGGAGGTGAACGACACCCGCTACAACGCCACGCTGTCGTTCGTGTACTCGGCGTCGCTCGGGTTTTCCAATGGGGCGGGCAACTTGACGCTGAGTGGCGCGGTCGAGCTGCAGTTCTTCCTGTTCGACCAGGACGCGCTGCTGTCGGTAGGCCCGGGCCTGCTGCCCTTCACCGTGTCGCCCTCGCTGGCCAAGTTCTCGCTCAAGGTCACCGACTGGCCGTGGGAGGGCCGGGAGGACCACGCGCTCGAGGTGCGGATGGACATCAGGCCCGACTACAACCGTAGCGAGCGCTTCGACAGCAGCCCGCAGGCCGGGCTCACCACCTTCAAGCTGTTCGGCCAGTACCCGCTGAACCCGGACACCATCACCCAGATCCGGGTGGTGGAGGCCGTGGAGATCGACGGCGTGGTGCTGGACCAAGGCGGCGTCGAGTACCGCATCGATCGCGGCCAGCTCCTCATGCAATTCGACCACTTCACCTCCTCCCTTCTCTACGACCCCGGTGCGGTTCTATATCATTGATTTATTAATTTATTTATTTATTTATATTCTAACCCCGCGCAGATGTCGGAGTGCTTCTTGGGGCATCGGGAGGTGACCAGCAGGACGACAGCGACAACACAGCCCTGATCGTGGCGCTCTCGGTCATCCTGCCCGTCGCGGCCATCGTGGTCATCCTGGTGGGCGCCGCGGTGCTGGTGGCCTACCTCAAGCGAGAGAAGTTCCGCACCTCGACCTCGGCCATCGACATCGGCGAGGAGCACATGTGAACTTCATGGTTGTGCCCGCCACAAGAACCTCCGAAACAATTTCATATTTATTTTCGAAACTCCAAAAATTTACCAAACGTATCTCGAGACCTGCTCGGTCGAACAACCGACGTGTTTTCACTCTCGCGCTCTCCAAACCACATGCAGCACGGCCTCGTTGTAGTTGGTCTCCTCGAAGACCAGTAACGCCCACTCTCCTGCCCAGCGCCGACTGGTCATTTCACTGCCCCGCAACCAGGACTTGTCTACATTTCTCGTCCTACGAAGGCCACATGCTGCACCCACAACCCCCACCAGCGCTACTGCCCCATGCCCGCCGTACGCCAGGCTTTATTCTTTTTTTCGATTTCTATTATTTATTAATTACAATTGTATTTAATTTATTTGGCAGCCAAGCCCACCCAAGTGGGGAGCAGGGGTTGGGAGTGGGTGCGCGGCGCGGCCACGGCGGGAGCACTTGCGGGCGCAGCGCTCGTCTTTGTGTGCGCGCTGTGTGCCCACTTCATGACGGTCCCGCCAAGCACCTGCCACTCGCCACGCGCCAATGGCCTTCTCTTTGCCGTACCCCTGTTTGGCTCAACCAGCGGCCCACACACTCCCAGGTTTGTGCGTGTGCGTGTGCGTGTGCGTGTGCGTGTGCGTGTGCGTGTGTCGTGTGTCGTGTGTCGTGTGCGGCTGGGCTAATTTCAGAATCATCAGGGCCGAGGACACAATCGTACGACGAGAACGAAAGGACGAGGACCGGCTCATCGCCTTTCTGCGACTTGAGGAGCTGGACCAGCCGCACCTCGAGGGCGTGCTCCCGGTGCTCTTCGTGCACGGCCACGCCGGCGAGTGGCAGCAGGGCAGTCATCTCGCGAACGTGTTCAATCAGAAAGAGTTCCAAGAGTTGAACCACGCGAAGGTCCCTACACGCACGACTCACACAACACACGACACGCACGACACACACGACACACACGATACACGACACACACAATGTATGCCTCTCTGCTGACGTGTACGAGCAGGTGCGGGTATTCACGATCGATTTGGCCAGGCGGCGGATGGCCTGCAGGGGCGATCTGCTGGGCCAGCAGGCGCACTTCGTCAACCGGTGCATTCGCCACATTCTCCAGGACTACCTCCAGGTATGGACATGCGCGATCGAAGGTTGGTTGCGCGGCTGTGCGTGCTTCACGCTGACCTTTGGGGCTTCTCTCGTCCGCGTCCTCCCGCTAGGGCTCGGTGTCCTCGGTCCTGGTCGTGGGGCACAGCATGGGCGGACTGGTGGGCAGGGCCACCATGATGCAGAGCAACTTCCTGCCCGGCTCCATTTCCGCTTTCATTACCCTGGGCACTCCCCACCGCCTCACGTACACCTCTTCTTCTTCTTCTTGCTTCTTTCGTTTTGCTTCTTTCGTTTTGCTTCTTCCACCGCTCGTAAACTCATCGACTTTACGTCGTCTGTAGGTCGCTTCAATTCGACCGCACGCTGTTCCACTTTTACTGGGAGATGCAGAGTTTCCTGGACACCCAGCAGGAAGGTGCCCAGCCACCCCCTTTAGACAGTTCTATCACCGGTCGTGTCTTGTGCATCAACAGCTGACTCACCTTACACACACACACACACACACGCACACACAGCCGCCACTTCGGTTCCAATGCTGTCCATCTCTGGCGGGTGGCGAGACACCATGATTGCGGTACAGTGCCCACCAAAACAAACCGAACTCTTTGGTGCTTTGTTGTTCTGATATTCTTCTTTCCCCGCAGGGCGAGGCGTCCGTGCTCTCTACGGTCGTGCCCGAATCCAGCGGCCTGTTTGTGCTGACGTCATCCATTCCGGGGCTCTGGGCATCTGTGGACCACGACGGCCTCTACAGTTGCCAACAGGTTCTCGCCATCTCTTCGATTTATGTGCACTCGCCTTCTCCATTTCTCACGCACGCGTGCAGCTCCTCACCATCGTAGCGCGGTGCGCGCTCGACATCATGACGACCGGCGACGCGGCTGCAATCGCACCCCTGTTCAGAAAGCACTTCACCAGCAACGTCCCGCAAGCACTCGCCCTGCGTCCCAATGCCCCCGACACAGCGAGAGAGACGTCGCCCCTGGTGGAGGTGCGAGGACGACACGACACGAACGACACGAACACAGCACACGACACGCACGATACACACACAATACTGACGCATGATGGTCGCTGCAGAGCTTGAAAGACAGTGCATCGCAGGCACGACCGGCCATGGCGGCCCACCTGCCTCTCTTGGTGTTGGGCGGCCGCGACGCCGGCAACACCTACTCCATCCAGCTCAGGAAATGGAAGGAGCAACACAGCCACCCGACGCTTGCCATCGCCACCATTTGGCCCAGCTCGGCGCTCACGGTCAAGCTCATCAACGCGGTACGCCACCGCGCGCGGCCCCAAGCGAGTTGGGCCATGTCTGACGGCCGGCTTTGCAGACGAACCAGCGGCAGGCGATTGTGGATCGACAGGACTGGGCCAGCCTGGTTCGGGACACGGCAGCCGAGCGGAGGTACATGCCTGGCGTGGCCCCTCGCACCACTCAGGTCCTCCTTCTCCGCCCCGACGAGCTCGAAGGTGCGTTCAACCTTGAATTCTGCATGCACTTTCTGAACACGACACGACACACACGACACGACATAATGAAACACGACACGTGACACGCAGAGTATTCTGAAGTACGAATTGATGTGAGCCCGAGCGTAGGCGATGGAGGTGATCAGACGAAGGCGCTGGTGCAGATATTCAAGACTGCACCTACCACCTTGACCAAGCTGGCCCACCCCACCCTGCGCGAATTCTTCCTGCACAGCGTCTTTGCGCCTTCGTGCCTTGTCGACGCCACAGGTTCGGTCAGTGTGGCGCGTTGCACAGTTGTGTGTGCGTTCGTGTGTTGGGTGCCGTGCGCGTGCCATGACACTAAGCTCGCCCTACTCGCAGCCCAGGAATGTCGAGACATCCAAGTGCATCGGATGGTCAGGCACATTCCGCTGGACAGTCCGTGGCTGCCGCAGCAACTGCATGTCCGCCTCAGCGCGCCGCAGTCGATGTCGGACGGAGCTGAGGTGCGCCCCCCCCCCCCAATACCCACAACACCTACATAACGCGCCTTACTCACGTACCACTTTCTCAGCCCCTGTTTCCGCCGACGGCGTTCCAGTTCTTCGAGTGCCGCAATGATAGCCGACTGACTATGTCGGAGGAGGCCACACACGTGCTGCCCGAGCCCGGACTCGTGCCGCTCCTCGCGGCCGGCGCGACCATCCGCTTCCACACGCGCGCCATACCCGCCGGTACCTCCCCAAGAACTCGACGGAGACAAATATGCGAAGCTCGCTCACCCAATTTCTTGCATTCCTGAACACCACAGCGGCCACGGACGAGTGCAACGGCAAAGGGCACCACTTGGTGCTCCTCACCGACCCGCGCTTCTCATACCAGGTACGTAGATCAGGGTACATGCTTCACATTCCTCCACGAGGGTAAGAGTGACGAACGTGCGCGTGCGTGAGGGCTGCAGGTGTCGTTGGAAAACGACTATGTGGGCTACGTGACGGTGTTCCTGCCCATGTACGTTGCGCTGCTCATCCCCTCGGCCTTTGCCTGGTACTTCGCGGCCCTCGCGTACCAGTTCTATTGCTGGCGTGCTATTGGTACCCCCCCAACTTCGTGCGAGTGCGTGTGCGAGTGCGGTGGCGCGTGTGCGGTGGTGACGTCGCGTCCTGACGGTGTAGTGGGGCGTTCAGGATCGTTCCCGCCGTTGGTCGCATCGCTCCACCGGCTCGCCGCCCATTTTGGCTGGCTCTTCGTGGCGGGCTATGCCCTGGCCCGACTGTTCCCCTACCTCCAGCTGCAGTCCATCAAATCCGGCGAGAACGTGCTCTCGTGGACGCTCACCACCGACCCCGCCGCTGCTCTTCCGTCTCACCTCTTCTTGGTACCCCTCCAGCCCCACACTGTCATCCCTGAGCTTCACTACTCACGACACACGACCCCGCCGCTGCTCTTCCGTCTCACCTCTTCTTGGTACCCCTCCAGCCCCACACTGTCATCCCTGAGCTTCACTACTCACGACACACGACAC
>LQHA01000160.1:0-16298 GCA_001567625.1 Acanthamoeba polyphaga | reverse complement strand
GGCAACAACGACCTGAACGACAACAGTGGTGGCGGGCAGGCGGGAGGGTGGTGGGCGGCCGAATGTCCAAGCGCAACAAGGTACTCCCCAGCCACACACACGTTGTTTACAACACTCTGTCCCGGTGCCACCTCACTCACCATAGATAAAAAAAGGACAGACGAGCGGAGCGACGGCGGGGACAGTCGAGCATCTGCGAGCGACGGCGGGGACGAGGAGAGTCGGGTATCTGCGAGCGTAGGCGGGGACGAGGAGAGTCGAGTATCTGTAAGCCATAGATGCTCAATTTTCTACCACAAATACAATACCCCACTTCCTCGACTATCTTGCCATCGAAGATCCCCTCCGTTCCGTTCAGCGGGATTCTCGGCTGGTCTTGGGTACCCACAAAGCCCAAGACTATGGACAATCTGGGCAGCCCATTTTCTCGGTTTTATTCGCCCTTCCATTTTCCCAGTGCCTTGACGTTCCACTGGGCGTCGAGGAGCAGATTGAGGGACTTGAGGTCGCGATGCACGATGCCCGACGAGTGGAGGAAGTGCATGCCCTTGGCCGCCTGGTAGGCCATCTTGACCTTGAGCTTGAACGGAATCTCGGGAATCAACTCGTTGTGCAGCAACTGTTTGTGGCGGTGGTATTGCTCATGAGTCTCAAATTGGGGGCTGAAAACAAAGGGGAGGGCCGCACATCGTAGAGGGAACCAAGGGCCATGAACTCCATGACGATGAACATCTTGGGCGGCTTGGTGGATGCCGCCATGAACAGCACCACGTTCGGGTGGCGCAACGTGCTCATGACGTGGACTTTTGCATCTCCTTGGTCACCTGCGTGGTCGAGGCCACCATCTTGACGGCGACTTCGGTACCGCGCCACTTGGCCTTGAACACCTCGCCATAGCCGCCCGCGCCCAACGGTTCGCCCATGTCAAGCAAGATTGTCGGACGAGCTGGTGGCGGCCTGGAAGGTCTGTTCACAGAAGTTGCCTCCGTAGCCCGAGAAGCACGCACACTGGTTGTCAACACAACGTCCGTGGTTGGAGCACACGAGACCGTCGGAAATGCACGCCCACACTGACAGCATGTGTTCTCCCTCACACATGATCTGTTGTGGTGGTTTGTATGCACGTGGGCCCACACGAGCGCACATTTAGTTACATCAGCGTGCGTCTATTTGGCAGGGGCAAGGGTTTTGAGCACGCACCGCAGAAAGCGAGGAGAGCGTGCTTCGCTGGATGAAAGGCACCTGCCCCGCTGAGATGGTGCCCGACCTGGGAAAGTGTGTTTGTGTAAGGTGTTGGTTCATCACAGCACATCAACCATGGAGCTCACTGTGATGTGCAGCACTGCTATACATACCCTTCGGCCAGGAGGAAGGCCTGGCCCTCGGTCTGCGTCCAATAGATCCAGTTGATGAGCGTCTTGGTCTTCAAGCAGTCCACCGTCTCGGAACTCAGCCGCAGCAGGAAGGGTAGGCTCGTCACGATCGGCCATGCCGCAGGATGGGTAGACAGAGTGAATTGGCCAATGACGCCGATGCTAGTCTGTGACAGGTCGGACACAGCAGCATATACCGACGAGGCCGTGGCCGCCACGGCCTGGGTCCCGGCCGTGTTGAGGAGTGAGGCAAAGGTAATGTTGGCGTTGACGTTGCCGCTAAGGGTCCAGGTGAGCGAGTACGGCGTGAGACCTGTCGTGAGGGGAGAGCAAAGTTGCTCAGCGATATAAGCTGCCGTGGTGGCCGGTACGGAGAATTGGGCGACATCACGATGGACACCGGCGTGAACCCAGTCATCGATGACAACCACCGGAGGGGGGGGGAAATACAAAAGGTACAGCCAGCGTACCAGCCAACTCAAGCAGAGCTCCAATCGAGTAAGGGCCGCTGATGGTGTGATTCAGGGCTTGGATTGGGAACTCATCACCTGTTTTGAGCATGGCGCATGAAAAAAGATCACAAAAACAACAGAATAATCAAAAAAAGAAAACAATTTCTCACCTCAAAGCGCTCATGAAATCGAAAAAGAAATTTACCGTTGAGTTGAACTCTTGGCTGCGAGGTACTTGAGCTCAACGTTGTTACGATGACCACGATCTGCTGCTCGGGAAGAACAGTGTCGGGGTTGAGAGCTTGAATCTGGCCAGCGTTATGCCCCACCCATCGCCACATCAGCCACTGTTCCCCACATATATGGCCTATCTCATCTTGACCATTATTTGGGTGGATGGCGGAAGGCGCACCAAGGGATCGTTCCACGAAATCACATTGCCGAGGTAGATCTCGGCAAGAACATCGATGCTCAACACCAATGGAGAAGAGGATTGAAGTTCAGGGATCTGCGTGTATCGAGGTTAACGTGTGCTTCGTCACTTGCGTTGTGGCTGAATAGTGATTGTTTCTACACGTACGTTGTAGACGGGGATCACAGCGGCGGCGGCGCCGGGAAAGGCCTCAATGCCGTCCAGATTCTCCACGCTGCGCTTGTTCGACAGTGTTACCCTACTTGATACGTGCGTGTGCATTAGCCGCTGCAGTCCCACGACACTCTATCCGGAAATATGATAATCGGGCAGCCCCCGAAGGAGGATGGACATGTTCATACCCAGAGGGCAGGCCGATAGCAAAGTCGATGTCGCCGGCATCCAAGTCTTCGATGGCCTTCCCCGAAGGCACGGAGAAGTATTTCTGCGTGAAAGTGTTGCCGTTGTAGCCCTGAATCCAATCGCTGACGGTGTTGATCGCTGTGCCCTCGCCGATGAGATACGATGAGTTAAAGGCACGCACACCACCACACTTGATGCTGCCCAACCCATCGATCATGCGCTTGTAGTATACTGTTGTCAGCGTGAACGCGCCGCCGCGGGCGATAGCCGTCGAGATCTGGTTGTTGACCTGCATCCAGCTGAAGATGTCAGCCATCGATGACACCGTCGTGCAGTCGGTCTCCGACGAATTGAACTCCTGGCGGGTGGCCGCCACGATCAAAGGTCATCGGCCACGAGAGCGCGCCGGGACCGTTGAACACGCCAGATTGCCTGCGTTTGTTGCAAACAAACCAAGGTAAGGTGGCGGCGCCGGCGGTGGTGGTGGTGGTGAGGACAGTCGATAGCGCGGCTGTACCGGAACGAACGACGGCGCTGTAGTCGTCCATGGCGCTCTTGGCAGCGGTGGCGTTGAGCGTAATGTTGTTGCCGGCCTTTTTGATCATGTTCAGCAAGGGCAGCCTTCGCTTGTAGGTGTTCGAGCGCTCGACATAGGTCATCACGTACTTGTTGTTCTGTCGTGTGCCGCGCGCTCTCTATCGTTAATTACCGAGCCGTGTGTCTGCGTGCGTGCGCTCAGCGGTTCTTGTGCGCATTTTACAGTACAGTCCGTACGTACCACAGTGTAGGTGAGGCGGTCGATCATATTCGCCGCTCGGTAGGTCCGGTTCTGCGAGACCGGCAAGAGATCGTCAAAGGAGAAGTTGGCGCTCTTGAACGCGTCATCAAACGAAGCCAGAGCCCGCTTGAACAGCATGGAGATGCCGTCATCCGTCGGTCTGTTGAGGTTTTGGGGTGAGGTGCGGATTTGACTGCCTAAAGTTCGGAAGGTAGTTGCGGAAGGGGGCCTAGAACTGAAGAGTGTGCGTACACATAGGCCAGGATGATGTCGTGGTCGGGAAGCGGCAGTCCGGGGTTGAGGGCTGTCAGCTGCGGGTCGTTGTACTTGGTGATGTTGCCAGACCAGATTCGGCTCAGCGTTGGTCCCACCCAAATGCCCCGACGGATGTACTGGTACACCCGACGCACTTTTCGGCCGCGCAGTCTGTTCGGACCAGTTGAGACACACAAGAACAAAAGGGTGTGTGCGGCGGCCTTGTCTCGCCCATCTTCGCCGCCACAGACAGGATAGGACACACCGCCGGCTGAGTGAAAATTGTACGCGCCGCTTTGACCGTGTGCGCCGGCGATGCACTGTCCTTAGGTCCTGATCTGCAATTTGGTTCGTGGGGGCAGCCAACTTGTGTCTTTCGTGCTGCGCAACTAGGGAAGAACCGTAGCAATATTGTTTTTTTTTTGTTGTTGTTGTTCATACATCACACTCTGCGCTGAGCGCCATCACAACTGCGTTCATGTCAGGCCGCTGTTGGGGATCTTGGTGCCAGCAGCTCTGCATGAGCTGGCTGAAGCCTTCAGCACAGTCCGGTGGCACCGGTGGTCGGCCGCCGCCTAACACCTCCATGGCCACCTGCACCACGTCTTGGTCGTGGTAGGGCAACTCCTGGGTGAGCACTTCCCACATGACGATCCCGAACGAGTACACGTCGGCCTTCTCCGTGTATCGAGTCTTGGCGCCATCGGACGGTGGTGAGAGGATCTCGGGAGCCGTCCACGACGGCGTGCCGCAGCGGGTCATGGTGCCGTTGTCGGCCTTGGTCGTGGCGAAGCCAAAGTCGGCCACCTTGACGGTCATGTTGGAGTCCACGAGAAGGTTGGACGACTTGACGTCGCGGTGCAGGATCTGCCTCGAGTGCAGGTGCTCGATGCCCAGGGCGGCGTCCCGCAGGAACGACAGCTTCTGCGGCCAGCTGAGCAGGTGGGCCGACGAGGAGGAGAGGACGGAGCGCAGGCTACCGCGGGGCACGAGCTCCATGACGAGCATCAGCCGGTCGTCGGCGATGGAGAGTCCGATGAGCTTGACGACGTTGGGGTGATCGATGCCGCTGAGAATGGCCGCTTCCTTACGCAGGTTGAGCATGCCGCCGTCGTCTAGCCTCTGGCGGAAGAGACGCTTCACGGCGACGCTCCTCTGCACAAGCGAAGACGACGACGACGACGAGAAGGGCTCCCGCAGGGCAGTCGATGGGGCGAAGAGGGCCTCGGTGACCTGGCCGTAGTTGCCCTCGCCCAGAATGGTGCCGCCCAGCGTCAGACTGGCCGAGTTTATGATCCACGGACAGGCATTGGATGAGCACAGACCGAGCTCGTACTCGTGGGTGCTGCCGTCGTCGTCCGGTAGTTCGGCATTGTCCGGCTGCTCCGATGAGTCGCCGAGAAGCACGGCATCGTTGAACGGCGTGAAGCTCGGAAGGCTGACGTCGTGCTGCTGGAGGCGCTCGGCAAACTCGGTGGAGCAGATGACGGCGCCGAAAGGGCACCGCACGTTGAGCTGGCACGCCTGCTCGTAATCCTTGGCCAGGTAGCCCGTGTGCAGGTGGTCGTCGACAGGCGCTCTGGCCCGTTCGGGGTGGTAGGCCAGGCTGACCCGCGAGCGGATGGCCGCACTCCAGCCCTTGGCGCGCACGTCGCTCTGCACCGCCAGCGCAAAAGCGGCCGCCTCGGTAGGCTGAGCAAAGGCCAGCAGGAAGGTGCCGCCGCTGTGAAGAGTCGACCGCGAGAAGATGTATGCCCCGCAGGCCTCGGCGTGCCTCCGTACCAGCGAAGAGTGGGCGGCGATGGCCTTACTGGCTGCAGCCGGATCGCCGTCCACAGCTCGTTGACCCGCGCGAGGTCGCTCACTGCAAAGCACACGTTCTCTCGCGGCGGCGCCGCAGATGCACCGGCCCTCAGCTGGTGGTGCTGAGAAGGCGCTGAGGAGGTGGTGCTGCCGGTGCGGAACGAAGAGTCGGGGCCGGCCGATCTCTCCCTGCGCGGGTGCCGGCTGCTGTCAAAGTCGATGCTGCCGATGCTGCCGATGCTGCCACTGCCCGTGGTATCGCGTAGGTGGAGGCTTGTACTTCTGCTGCTGCTCGTGGCCGTGTGCGTGCTGCTAAGATAGTTGCCCTGGGTCTCGCCGATGGAGGTGAGGCGCTCATGATGTCGAGGAACACAGGCCGCAGGGTCTTGTCGCGGTGCCAACATTCGGTCATGAGCCGCACGTAGTCGCGGATGGTGCCATCGGGCGGCCTGCCGTCGCCACGCAGGCCATGTCCGGCCGCAGATCGTCTCGGATGACGGCGATGGCCACCTGAGCCGCAGTCAGGCCGTCATAGGGGATCTCCGTGCTGAGAATCTCCCATAGGATGATACCGAAGCTGTAGACGTCGCACAGCACAAAGTCCACGTCGTCGGCCTCCTCGAGGAGTAGCTCGGGCGCCATCCACGGCACGCTGCCGAGCGCCAGGGTCTCGTCCTTGCGCTTGACCGAGTCCTTGAAGCCTGTGAGGCCAAAGTCGCTCACCTGCATGACACAATCGGTTCCCGATTGGTTAGTTTGAAGATCGAAGAACGCACTAACGAAAAAGCGGGCGTGGCGACCACAACAAGTACCTTGACGTTCCACTTGGCGTCGAGCAGCAAGTTGAGGGACTTGAGGTCGCGGTGAACGATGCCCGACGAGTGGAGGAAGTGCATGCCCTTGGCCGCCTGGTAGGCCATCTTGAACTTGAGGCCGTGGGGGATGTCCGGTATGAGTTCATTCTGGAGCAGGTCGTAGAGCGACCCGAGCGCCATGAACTCCATTACGATGCACAGCCGCGGCGGCCGCGTGCAGGCCGCCATGAAGAGGACCACGTTGGGGTGCCGCAGACGGCTCATGACTCGCACCTCGTCCGAGAACGCCCGCAGGCCCTCGCGGCCCATCGCGGCCGCTCCGTGGCCGATGGTCTTGATGGCCACTTCGGTGCCTTTCCACAGGCCCTTGTAGACCTCGCCAAAGCTGCCCTGGCCCAGCAGCTCGCCTGGCTCCAGCTCGTCGACGTCGATCAGCCACTCCTCCGCGCCGCGCCGCCGCCGGGCCATGGCCAGCGGGATTATCACCGCGCCCGCAGCGACGGCCACCATGAGCACGAGGAGCAGGGGCACGACGGCACCCAACACGATCCCGACCACGGCTGCGGAGGACAGCGAGTCGGACGAGGCCGACGAGGATGACATGGCGCAGAGATGGCCCGAGGCGCCGACGGTGGTGCACACGCAGGCGCCGCGATAGCAGTAGCCGTTGCTGCTGCAGACGGTGCCGTTGGCCGAGGAGAAGCACGTGCGGCGCGTGAGGTTGGTGGCAGTGATGCGACCGTCGACCCGCACGCTGAGCGGGCTCGCATGGAGCGAGTCGTTGAGAGCTGCGAGCAGCGGGTCGAGCAGGAACTTCTCCGAGTTGACCACGCCCTGCGCGTGGTCGACGAACACGCTGTAGCCGTCGCCGCCCCGGCCGAGGTAGTCGATGGTCGTGACCGAGTAGGCGGCGTTGGGGTCGAGCAGCCGCCAGGTGCCAGGGCTGACCTCTACCCAGGCGTCGACCACGCGCATGCCCACGGCTTCGTAGGCGTTCCAGGTGAACCGCAGGCCCGAGACCTGAGGGAAGCGGCCGAAGTTGGAACCTGGCGGAGCCGTGTTGTCGGCGAGCGAGAGGCCGTGCTCGAGGGCTTCAAGCAGGTGCGAGCCCCCGAGCGAGAAGGTCCACAGCTGGTCCTGGCCGCCGTAGGGGAAGGTGAGCAGCTGGTCGCCGAGCGTGAGGTTCCCCCGCGCGAAGGGTCCGCTCATGGTGTCGCCGTTGACGATGCCGATCTGGGTTTGGCCTACCCCGCGAAGGTTGTCCACCGCCCAGTCACCGATGGCGCACTCGCCGAACAGGCACTGGTGCTCGTACTGGATCTCGAATGCCGCGCGGCCGACCACCGTGCCGAGGGAGTCCTGCACATTGTTGTAGTCCTGGACGATCTCCTGGTGGATGGTATCGTTGCCGGCGATAGCGTCGGAGAGCTGGATCGAGTTGCCGTTCCACGACGTGATGACCCCGTTGTCGTCGAAGGTGACGTTGAGTACGCCCAGGTTCTTGCCGTAGCGACCGGAGCCCACGATGAGCACTGGCTGTCCCCACAGCGTGTAGACTACGCGAGGGTACGGACCGGCGGGCTGGTCGAAGTCCGGCACGGTGGCGTTGACCGGGTTGGCGTAGTAGACGTCGCGGAGCACGACGATGTCGATTCCGAGCACGTACTTGAGCACGGAGTCGAGCACGCCGACGCCGCTGAGCGTGACGACGATTTTGTTGACCCCCTGGTTCTGCAGCTTGCCCACGGCCTTGAGTATACCCTCGAGCTCGGACGAGGAGTTGAGCTGGTAGATATTGGCGAAGAGCGGGGCCATGTCAGCGATGGTGGTGGCGGCGTAGCCCACCTTCTCGGCGCCGAAGGTGAAGACGGCGTTGACTCCGATGGTGGCGTTGACCAGCCGGCAGCTGGTCCTTGTTCTCCAGGTTGGCCGCCAGCACCACCGTGTCGTTCCCGAGGGTCTCGACGAAGTAGGCCAGCGACTCGACGCCGTTGACAAACTCGAAGAGGCTCACGGCCATGCCCTGGTAGCCCAGCTGACTGTGGTACTTGGTCAAGACGGTTGCGTTGTACAGGTACCAAAAGAGCGAACCGGTGAAGAAACAGCCCGCGTCGACAAGCATCGAGTTGGCGGCCGTGGCGCGCACGGTCTCGATGAGCGTGCTCCGTCGGTCGAAGCCGCCCAGGCACGGGTCAGCACCTTGCGTCGAGCGGTAGGTGCCGTTGACCGGCTCGCAGGCACTGTTGAAGAGATCCACGGCCGTCAGCTGCGCGTAGGTCGTGCCGGTGTGCATCACCGTCAGCTCGAACGAAGCCTGGCCGCAGTGCGACCACCCGACGACGACCACCAGAGCCAGCCAAACCAGCCGCCGTATGGGGCCATACGAATCACGCACCATCACCTTCGTACGTCACCTTCCTTCGTTTGTGTTGCGAAAGAACAAGAGAAAACGGACACACTTGCGGCCCTTGGTCGGTCATCTCCGTAGGGGGGGGGTCCTATCATGTGCTGCGAGTGGTGGGGACGGATTCTGCCGCCCTCCCAGAGTGGTCGGCGGGAAAGACCGCACTCATACAAGTGGGTAGCATCATCTCCTAATCTTTTGTTCCCATTCCTTTGGAGGAACAACTGTGGATGCACTTTTAGACCAGCCTCTCCTTTTATGGCCCTAGGATGCGCCTCTGACCGATCGAGAAGAGGCATTGTTGCATTTCCCTTCCTTTTCATTGCCATTTCTCTGCAGTTACTAAGAGGGCACCAGTGGCGCAGCGAGAGTACTCGCTGTTCTTTATTGACTCAGCCTGTCTCCAGCTCAAGAACGGTCTAAGCGATCACACGCTGCAGGCTGTGGTAGATGTCGGTGAGGGAGACCACGCCTACGGGCTTCCTTTGCTCGTCGACCACGTAGAGGCGGTGCACCCTGGTCTCGTTGATCCGGTTCATCACCTCCACCAACGACTTTTCCCTTTCGCAGTACACCAGCCCTAGAGTTGTTTTGGGGATTCCCACGCAGAGATGAGCCTGGTTGGCGATGATGCGGGATAAGTCAAAGCACACGCACCTTCGGCCCTCTTCTTGCCGATTACAAGTGCACGAGTGACTGCGAGGTAGTCCCGCACCGACAGCAGCAAGCGCTTGAAATCGGTAAGGGCTCCCTGATGAGGTGAAAGGATTGAGCCAAACAGGGAGCCAGAAGCAAGCAACCGTTCGCAGCGAAGATGAAGGAGGAAACCTTGAGGTCAGTCGCGGAAATGTTCTCGAAGATCTCACCGTTGCTGGAAACGACGGCCAGCGAGGACAGGCCCTCCTGAAGTCGAGTGAAGATCAAAGATAATAAGGTCAGCCATTTCTGCAACCAACTGGATTCAAGAAGGCCGAACAGAAGCGCACCTTGTGCATCGTCATGAAGGCATCGAAAGCGACCATGTCCGCAGGCACCGTGGCCAGCTTGTTCACTTCGGTCATGCGGAGCGATCCGGCCTTGAGGTCGCTGATGAGGCAAACAATTCGGGTTGTGGTGAGTGAGTCTCTCCATCATGGTCGGCAGAGGAAGCGGGGAGAGGAGAATAGGGCGGAGAACACGTACTTGATCTCGCGCATCTGAGAGAGATTGCCGTGGATGCAACGGAGGAGCATCGACTGGGTGAGCACCCCGATCAGGTTGTGGTTGTCGTCCACAACGGCAACGCTGGTGGCGGGGTTGTTAGCATGCGATGTAAATAAGCGTCAACAACGCAACATCTCTTGGGTCGATCATTGGCGATACCGGTGGATGTATTCGTTGGACTTGCCGAAGAAATGGATGAGGTCTTTGGCGCTCATGTTCTGGTTCACTTTGTGCAGCGGATTGCGCTTGCAGTAGTCTTTGTGGTGGTGTGAGAGGTGAGAAATGTTATTTAGTTTAAGTTCGTGTGCGCTGGCACAGCACCAAGGGCCAAGGATGGGTGCTCGTACCGCTGACCTCAACCGTGTTGGTGATCCTGAACTCCTTGGAGCGCCTGTGGAGGATGGCCATGTCGTCGGTGGCGATACTGCGCGACTCTCCCGCACCATACGGGTTGGTCATGGTGCGAGTGCCCACGTTGGCCAAGAACGCCACCTTGATCAAGGCAAGAGACGAGATCGGGTGAGAAGAAGAACTTGCCAACCACAAGGAACCTTTGCTATGCATTGCGTACCAGGTCTACAACGTCGACGAATCCCTTAATGGCTCCCGGCGCGGTTCCTGGACAACAGAGACACCAATGAGGCCCACCAGAAGCAGCGGGAGAGGAGGAAGTGGAGGTACCGGTGGAGGGTTCTACGACGGGCAGCGCGGTGAGGTCGTGCTTTGCCATCTTCTGGAGGGCCTGGTCCACGAGGTCGTCGGGGCGGACCCACTCCACCTGCTGCCCGCTTACAAGTTCTCTCGCCGTCTTGTTCATGTTCCCTGCTGATGAAATCACCAATGAGCTCCAAGACCAAGCCAACACACGCTGAGCCAGAGTGGTGGTACCTGTTTGATTGCTGATGTGTGTTTGCGCTTGTAGGTATGCGTAGGTGGACTGGGAAGCGTGGTGAGCCTATTTAAAGCACTTCGCCTGGGCACACCAGGCGAAGGCCCACCAAGAAGCAGCCAAGCACTGGTCTGGTGGTCATCTGATTTTCGCCGACGCGGTGTCGAGCTGCCAGCAAGGAACCTAGAAACCCTAACTCGATGATGGAGTCATCAGCCGTCAGTTTAGAGCGCTTTGGGAAAGGGTCCAGGAGTGCCAGTGACGTTTCGAGAGAGATAAAAAAGGAAAACTACAGAGAAATGTGAATTTATTGCGGGGGGGCTAACAGGGGGAGGGGTGCGTGCAGAGTTCGTGCGTTGTTGCCCTTTCGTCGCGCGCTCTCACTTGTGCGAGTTGTGGCCTCCAGGACACGCCGCGTGTGTGAGACCACACTGCCAGCACCAGGGCTTCTTGCACAGCTGGCAAGTCATAAAATTACAGCCTAACGGCGGTACCACCACCAAAGCATCAGCACACCTTCCAAAACACAAACACATTGCAACAAACACACAGGAAACAGGGGGTACCTTCGGTCTTTTGCGTCCTGATGTTACAGTGCGGGCAGAGCTTGAGCACGCCGGTGTCGACCAACTCCTGGAATTTGTCGTCGGCCATGCCGTTCTCCTTCTTCCACTGCTGGTAGGCCTCGCACGTAGAGTCGTGCGTGTCGTCGTTGCACTTGAGGCAGTACTTCTTGGTGCACACGTCGCACTTCCATTGCCACGCTTTGTCTACCGTCATCGGCGATGATCATCATTGTCGGTTTGGGGAGGGGGTTAGTACTCCGCCGGGAGCGAGGTCTCCACTCAGAGAGCGACAGCGCGTACCTGGCAGACCGGCATCCCGGGCAATGATGACGCCGTTCTCGCAGTCGGGAGTGAGACACCGACAAAAGTCTTTGTCGCTCTGCAACGCACGCTCGAACCGGAACTTTTCGTACTTCTTAAACAGGTCAGCCGGCAGAACGAGTTCCAGCGCGTCGTCGCTCACCGCTTCTCCGCAGTGGGGGCACTTCAGAGATGAAGAGAAAAAAGAAGGAAGGGTTAGAAGGGGGACGCAGATGTTGTTACGGGAAGGCCGGGGGGGGGGGGAGAGAAGAGCAGTACCTTAATAGGGAACTCGTTGAGTGAGGTCTTGAAGTACTCGAGCGCGCAGTCTCGACAGAAGTAGTGCCCGCACTCGCCCATGATGAACTTGTCCATCGGATCGAAGTCATCCATGCAGATCTCACAGTGGGCTGGAATAATAGAATTGGGTTGAGTTGCGGTGGGCACCAGCAAGAGAGACCCCTCCCCGGCGCAGCAGGAGGGCGAAGGCACACACGTACCCTCCTTGAGTTCCTCCTCTTTGGCCTGGAGCTCCTTGGCGATCTGGGCCGACGTTTCCTCCTCCTCGAGCTTCCGGTTTCGCTCCTCCTCGGCTTCGAGACGCAGCATGTCCTCGATCATCTTTTTGGTGTCCTCCTCCTGCTTCTTCCGCTCCTCGAGCGCCCGGGTGCGCTCCTCTTCGAGCATCCGTCGCGCAAAGTCCTTGGCCCGCTCCTCGTCCTCCTTCTCGCGCTGGAGGCGGCGCTGCTCGGCCGCCAGGCGCTCCTCCTCTTCCATCATGCGGATCACCTCGAGCGTGCTCTGCTCCTCCTCCTCCCGCTTGCGACGCTCGGCCAGCTCCATCTCCACGAGGACGTCGCGCAGGCTCTTTTTCTCCGCTCCCACCGTTGCCGTCCGCGTCCTTCGTGCCTTGCTGCTTGTGCGCCTCACGGTCGCGCTCTTTTTCGTCTACTGCCCCGTCGTCTTGCGTGAGGTCTATCACCGATGAGTCGTTGCGTCCGCCCGTGCCCTTCTCTACACCGTCGTCACCGTCGTCGTCGTCGGGGACGATGATCATCCGCTCCTTTCCGCTCTTGTCGCGCTGTTGCTTCTTTGTCTGTTCTTCACCGGTGCCAGTTTGGTTTGCCTTCTCGTCATCCTCTTCCATGCGCTTCCTCTTCTTGGCTTCGTCGAGCTCCCTTTCCGCCACAATGCCCGGGTCAAGCCTGTGGTGTATGGGCACCAGCCAACGTTCAGCGAAGAGCACAAGAGGGGCTTCACGTTTCACACACGGGAAGTGGAACGGCCGTAGGAGAGGGGCTGAGCTGTTAGCGGTGGGTGAAGGTGGGGTGGGTACCCGCACAGCCGGATGGTCTCGTAGTAGAGCTGCTTGCTATCCGCCTCGTTGAAGACGAGGTCACGCGGCCTCCCCTTCACCCCCAGGCGCACGCCGCCCTCGCCGCCGCCCGCCACACGGACCCGCTCCCAGTCCCATTGCCATGTTCGGAACAGCTGCACGAGCTTGGTGCCATCGAAATCGTTCTGGACCAGATGGATCATGAGGGCCTCCCGGTGCTGAAGGCCCGGCAAGTCCAGTAGCCAGCCGACCGTGTTATCCATTGACCATCCCGCGAGTTCATCTCCAAACGATGAAGATGTAGTTGCCGCCATGCCAGAGTAGATTCGAATTCGAATTCAATGCGAGTCCTATTCATGTTCAGTTTTGTCAGATCTTGAATTTCCCGAGCGATGGAGATGGAGGATTCGTACCAAAGAATAAATTCAATGGCTGGAGGTGATGGAATAATGGATTTGCGGTGCTTCCCCTTGTTCGACCGAACGCGTCCCGTCTCGTTTTTTCACATAATACGAAAAACAAAATTCGGGCTGCGTGCCACGAATTGCTTCACCCTGGCGGGAGTAGTCTGGTTGTGGAATTGGTGGCCCGCTCTTGTGTTTTGCTGTGCGGAAGGTACAACCACAGAAGGTCAAAGAACGCTCCTCCTCCCTGGTGCGCTTGGCCGCATGATGCCGCACACCACGAAGCACGGCGGCCAATTCGGGGATATGGATCACCACGCGCAATTCAAAACTGAGCAGACGATGGGGCGGTCAGCAAAAGAACGATCACAGGCACGATGTTTCTCGGCAAGAAGAGGACCAGACATCATCACGACAGTCCCGACACCGCCACCACCACGCGCAAGTCCACCAAGCTGCCCGGCCGCTTGAGTCGATGGTGTGGCAGCATTAGCATGCGCGATGTGCAGAGGACAAGCCAGGAGAGCGACTCGACCAACAGCGGCAGTAGGCGGCTGCCCCTCGACGCTGCCCATAACAGAGAGCGTCATCAGCACACCACGCGCAACAAGGACATCATCCTCTGCACTGCTGTCCACAACGATGACACCCAAAGCCAAGGCCGGTACCAGTGCGACGACGTGGACCAGGGCGACATGGCCGCGCTCGTCTGGCTGTCACGACTCATCGAGAGCGGGCAGGATGACAAGCACTCGAGGCAGCACGCTATCTTCGCCACCTCCATCGGACGAGGAGCACAGAAGTATCGACACCAGCAGCGGCGCCGGCCTGTAGGCAATGATGAGCTGCTCGATCTGTCGTCGGCCGTTCGGCTGACCGATAGCCCGGCCCAGGGCCAGCTGGGCTCGCGGATTGCGCAGGTCATCACGCACGTGACGACGCTCGACCTAACCGGTCTCGGGTTCGACCACTTCCCGGAGGAGCTGCTGCGGCTGACGAGTCTACGAAACCTGTGCATGGCTGACAACGCAATTGAGGAGCTGCCAGGCGGTATCGAACGCCTCAGCCTGCTCGAGCGCCTGGTGCTGCGCAACAACCGGCTGTCATCGCTGCCCCTGGAGCTGGGCCACCTGGAGAACCTCAGGGAGCTGTGTGTCTGTGGTAACTTGATAGCGCACGTACCCACTGCCGTCGGCCAGCCCTACCGCTTGCCCGAATTGCGCCCGCTGTCCTTCAAGAAGGTATCGTCAGCGCCTTGGTTGGTCGTACGTGCTTACCGTCAACGGGTCGTCTCAATCAGGATCGCGAGGCTAAGCGCACTGTCAAGCTGGTCCTGATCGGCGACCTGGCGTCCGGCAAAACGGACATGGCTGTGACCTACATACAGGTAAGCTGTGAAGATCACTTCCCCTCTCTTTGGCCCACATCTGCGAGATCCAGGGGATGTGAACGGAAGTCTTGTGTGAGCAGGGTAAGTCACCTCGTAGGCCGCGAGAGAGCGCCATCGCGTCGGCGTTCTCCTCGACTGTTGTGCCCCGGGGCCGCATGCACGCACCGGTCACGGTCTCGATCTACGACACTTCAGGTGAGGAGTACCGCTTCAATGACCACCCATGGCGTTGCGCACCTCTAACATAATCTGACGCCGCGGCCGCCACACCCAGGCCAAGAGGAATTCGAAAACATCCGCGTGATGTCGTACGAGAAAGCCGATGTCTTCATCGTCACCTATTCGGTGATCGACCCGCCCTCTTTTCATAGCATCCGCGACGTGTGGTGGCCTGAGGTGCGGTGTGTGGTGAGTGCGTGCGTGCGCAAACCTCGCTCCTTCTCACAGATTACCTGTGTCGTGGTTGGTGGGTAGATTCACGGCCGGTACCCCGAGGTACCGGTCGTGCTTGTGGGCACCAACTGTGGCCGCCGAGAGGACAAGCGGACGCTCCAGAAACTCAGGCTGCAAAGCCTCCGACCTGTCCGGTAAACATTCACACATCATCAGTCAGCCTTAACAAACAAATGAGTCTGACCAGCCGCGAAATCATAGGGTTGAGGAGGCGCACGCACTCGCCGCCGATATGGAGGTACGCGCCACTAGTTGGTCCTTGGAGCGAGGTCGCATTCGTGGTACTCACCCGAGGTGCAGGCTGTGGCCTACTTCGAGTGCGACGTATCGCAGAGCGAGGGCGTGCGCGCGGTCTTCGAGGAATGCGTGGAGCTCGTCCTCGCGTTGGCCGATCACGACCAAACGAGAGCACACAGCGGAAGCAGAATCGGAGGGAAGCGAACTGACGACGAAGAGCCGACGGGGTGCTTTCCGTTCCTCGTGCGGCAGACGAGCGGCAGCCCGGCAGCCCGGCGGAGGGCGGACACCGTACGGACCACCCAGCTCAGCGTCGACGTCAAAGGCGTGCTCGCGCCGGTGGCAGGCGGGGAAGTGAGTTCTCGGCCCACGCCCACGCCGAAGGAGTGGAACGCACAGTGGCTGGAACGCGAACGAAAGCGGCTGCGGCGGCGAGGTCACGACGCGTGCTACTACCAATCGCACCAGCTTGCAGACCACCACCGCCTGGGTGGGAAGCCAGATTTCCACACAGACACCAACGAAGGCAAAGGAAAGGAGAAAGTGGAGCATGAAGAGCGGAGCGAGCGAACGAGGAGCAAAGAAGAAAGACGACAGGAGAGCAGTACCGACGGGCTGCTCGCAGACGAGCCAAACGGTGGCAACGTGGTGGTTCGTCCGCCCGAACCGCAGCTGAGGAAGAAACGGAGCTTGCGGCGGCTGCTGGCTGCCGTCTCCCTCCGGCAGCTGAAGCCGACCCGACACCGCCCGACGAGTCTTCAGCGCCGCCGTCCCTCTCCGGACCGCCGACCAGCCTGCCCGGCAAGAAGGTCGGGTGGACTCATGTCGGCGATGAAGCAGACGCCAGGCTCGGCTCGGACTGAGG
>LQHA01000159.1:0-16330 GCA_001567625.1 Acanthamoeba polyphaga | reverse complement strand
TCACGGCATGGCACCAAGCACTTACAAACTCGTCGCTGGAGGCGTGTTCTTGCCACACAGGTACGATGCACACTTCGGCGATGCGTTCTTGGGACAGAAAGTGACCTCTAGGCGATGAAGTGTGAGGAACCTAATGAGCACAGACTTCACTCGAGTAGCTTACCTCACGGCATGGCACCAAGCACTTACAAACTCGTCGCTGGAGGCGTGTTCTTGCCACACAGGTACGATGCACACTTCGGCGATGCGTTCTTGGGACAGAAGCGCTTGTAGTTCAAGTGACTCGATGAAAGGCCGGTTGGAGTCGTAGACGACGAGCAAGGTGAATGCCTCCCACGGGAAGTCGTTCCGGACGGCCTCCTTGCTCGCGATCCAGCAGTCCACGCCAGAATGCGCAAGGCAGTCACTGCAGGCGCCGTGATCAGAAAATGTAACATCAGTCACATAGTCAAATAGTTTGAGGCGTACACAATATCTCTTTCCCCGATTGCAGACGGGCGGCTAGCCTGCCCAGCTTGTATCGCTTGAATCATGGCAGGAATGATCTCAGGCTGATCTACCACCACAATGGCCTGTAACAGATATGAGGAAAGGCAGAACTCAGGGCACCTCAACACGAAAGCTGGTACCGCACCCTGAATGGCCTTCCCGACGAGCGTGGAGGACGCGCTGCCTCCTGCAGCAGACAGCAAAGCTTGCCAAAGCCTGGGTGTTCGAGCAGGAGACCCGCCTCGACTTCTCCTGCCAGCATTTCCAGCTCTCCGGCGAAGACACCAACTTCCGCTGCGCAATGACGATTCGCTCAGTAAGCGGCAGAGTGTGCCA
Source organism: Acanthamoeba polyphaga (assembly GCA_001567625.1). Lineage (NCBI taxonomy): Eukaryota > Discosea > Longamoebia > Acanthamoebidae > Acanthamoeba > Acanthamoeba polyphaga. The sequence continues at coordinate 15,505 of LQHA01000159.1, read as the reverse complement.
GGCCGAAAGCAAAGCTTCGGTGGCTGTACCTAAACCAAGCTGGTTCCCCATCAAGGCCGTGTGTAGCTGATCGCGAGCGAAAAGGACGCCGCCAGTCTTGATGGCCTCGATGGCGGACGTGACAGCAAGCAGTGTGCTAAACAGTGAATCGAACCCTGCGCCCGCATGGAACACTTCTTTCATGAGGAGCTCTGGTGATCGAAAAAGAGGCGTCAGAGCGTACCAGGCGTATGTGCTCCGTTTCTACCTTGCTCGATGTGCCTGAGGAACCAGATTAATACAGTCTACAGACGCAAAGCACCCGGGGGGTACCTAAGCGATTCCAGAGTAACCGTAGAGGGAAGACGGACATGGGGGTGCTGGGTATGAGCTGTCTGGATCAGATAGTGCTGGCTCTCTTCGGCGGTTTGCAGGATGCTAGCGGTCGATCCTGTGGTGCAGGTCAGTTTTAGCGCTTACGCGTGATTCGTGTTGGTTCTCACCTGAAAGAGCAACCTGCCAGGTGTGCTTCGCCTGCACATGGCGCGCTATGTCGGGGTCGTCGAGTGCCCGGCACACGATCTGCTCCAGTGGAAGCGTCGTCACGAGAGCGGAAACTTGCTTCGTAGCAGTGCTCGGAGAAGAAGACAGAGCGAGCCGCTTCCATCCAGGAATGTTGCCGAGTGTCTTGATGACCGGGCGATAAGTGTCGAGCCAAGCGTCTTCGCCGGTGCAGTCGAAGAAAACGCACGCCAGGTTCTCAAACAATGCTCTGCCAATCGTGAAATGGTGAGCTAATGTCGTAACGCGGAGCTAGGGTGCCGTACAAGCGATCTGCTGTGTCCGTGGCAAAGGAGCGCGCATCTGCGAAGACGAAGGCACTCTCACCGACTTTGACGGTGTCTAGATCTTCGACGCCCAACACGGCGTAGTTCGCGTGGCCCTGAATCAGCGACTTATGATAGCGCAGCGCGGCTCTTAGATTGGCTGTTGAGCAGCTGAACCACAAGAGCTTGGTGCCGGGAAACGAGAGGTAGTTAAAGGCGAGCAGAGCTGCCACTGGATGAAGAGGAACGCTCGGGGGAAGAACTAGCAGGCTGTTGCGCCGTCTGATCTGGTCGGCCAACACCACCTGATACCGAACCCCGGTCAGCTAAACCCCAGCAAAGAGCGCACTTACAACCGCACCTGATAGTCGAGGAAAGGAGCGCCGCGAGGTATCTCCAACCGATAGTCACTGGCCCACATATCGGAAACGTAGCGGTGCACCTCAGGAAGAGCTGCCAGATTCTTGTGAGTACTCACAAGAGAAGATAAGAGCTGCGGATACGGGTAGGTTTACCTTTCCCTCGGATCCTCATGTAGTCATCGATGGAATCCTACCACACTATTAGCTCTAGCACTAACTACAGAAAGATAAACGAAGAGGCCTACCGTAATGGAAGTGAAGCTCTTGGACGGATCTCGCCCCACTGGATTCTCAGAGCGGAGGCGACGCGTTTCAGTGGGTGGTCGTTCCTCCAAAATGGCGTCCTGAAATGAACGCGATCAATACAGAGGTTGTAAGTATGAGCTGATGGGCATCTTACTTCCTTGGCCCATTGGGTGAGGCACGGCTCCTCTGCTGGCTCCTCCGCTAGCTCCTCTACAATGGCCGCGAACTCGCTCGGCGGAGGTAATGATTCCAACATCGACAGGTATCTATAGAGCAGACCTGTGGTAGAGATAGATTACAATGCGTGCAGTGAATGGAGAACGATCTCGAGAAAGCGAGAACCTGTGCTATCCGCTCGATCATCGAAAGTGCAGTCCTTCTTTGCCTGCCGAATGAAGACCAGCTCCTGCCACGATCATTAGCGGATCCTCTACTTGACGCATCAGTGGTGTCGCTTACCTCTCCGAAGTTGGAGAAGACCTCATCATCCAAAAAGATGAGGTTCGTAATGAGCTCCGGTTCTTCCTCTTGCCTCACTGGCGTAGAATAATCGATGTGAGAAAGACACGAAGAGGTGTGGCGAGACGCATTGGCGCACCTGCTGCTTTCTCAAGCGAAAACTCTTCCCACGGCCGAGAATTGAGCGTGATATTGTGGAGAGTATGCACCGCTGGCGGTTGCATCAGCGAGCTCGACAACCCGCGAGGCGTTTCATTCCACAAGGGCGGAAGCCGAAGTTCGAGTGTTTCAACGGGCTTCGAGCTACTAACGACCCGTAGGGAGGCATCAAGATAGCTTCCCTGTGTAGCCTGCAACGCACAAGTCAGTCATACGTACACTCAAAGAACCAAATGAACCAGTACGAGACTGCGCACCTTCACATCGTTTATCCGTGGGACTGGTAAGCTGCCGACCGCATCGTTGAGAAAGCGTATTTGTCCGCTCCAGAACTTCTCGGCCAGGACGATCATCTCTTGCTCACTCGAAAGGCCCAGAGGCAACTCCGGAGCGAGCTTTTCGAGTGCCGGGTGCAGTTGCATGCAGGGCTGAGCGCCGGTGTATCGTGCGCGCTTCGGTGCCAGAAGAATGGCAGGAGCTTCCAGATATAGCGGCGGCACTGGTAAGAGAGCCTAGGTCAACTCGAGTTGAGGCTCTACATCGCAGGCCTGAGATGCGCCAGTACCTCCACCTTTTGTTTCAGTAACTTCGTCCTCCGCAGTCTCAAAGGACACCGGCGGGTCCTTCGTAGGAAGGTCTTCGTACGGTAGAGGCAGCTCATTCTTCCACACGCATAGTCCTGTTCGCGATACAACTTAGCCCTGACTCATGTAGCAGGTGCTGAAAGGCGCAAGGTACCCAGTAGGTCTGGAAGCGTCACATCGATGACCACATCCACATATTTGCTGCCACACGCGAACGCGCTCTCCAGAAAGGACCTTTGCTCGGCAAGGCCGAAGGCCAGGTAGCTCGGTTCTAGAAGATCCGGCCCGCGTGAGGCGCGACACGAGAAGCTCTCCCGAAGAGGTCCAGAATCGACGGTTACTGCGTCTGCCGAAGCCCCAATCATCTGCGGCTCCAAGTAGTGTAGAACTCTTTGGAGAAGGTCAGAGTGCCCAGGAGCAAGGAGCGAGAAAGACGAGTACGTACTCATCCGGATAAACGCTCTTGAATGCTAGAAGCTCTTCCTCTGGCTGTCCGGAAGTGAAGTTATGTAGTAGGGATCTAGCGAGTCTCGGGTCGAAGTAGCACATCGGTGAAACGGTCGAGAAGGGAAGTTCGACGCACTCAATATCGACGTGTCGCGTGCGGCCGACAAGATGTGTATCCAACAGCAGCTTTTCGTCCCCGTGCTTGTGTTCATCGCGATAGGCCGGAACGGGAGAGAAGAAGCTCGAGAGGTCCTGAGGAAATGCCGAAGTAGAGGTCTCGAGACAGCTCTCCACCTCCCACTCGAGCTGCGTCCCGAGCTTCCCAAGAAGCCGGTCTCCGTCTAGCGAGAACGTGGCATAGCGCAAGTAGTCCCTACACATAGACGGGTTGGAAGGCAACACAGCGTGGCTTTATCAAGGTTCGTAGCGCATACCATGTGGTGTCCTGGTCTGCGTCTACACGGGGTACCGGCAGAGCGGCTATCAGAGCCAGGCTGCACGCATGCTCGTTCGACTTTAGCGCAAAGAAGTCTGCACAGATAGAACGCGAAGGTGAGGCAAGAAGCTGGTTCTTCACGGCCCTTGCTACTCTAGGAGCGAGGCACGTACCTCTGCTCAGAAACTTGAGCCGCATCGCGTCGAGTAGAGGAAGATCGAAGCGGGAGACGTGGCTTGTCTGGCAAAAGTGCGCAAAAGAAATGAGGCTTGGCTTTTGCCTGCCTGTGCCTGTGGGCATTTCTTTCACGGCCCTTTTGCCATACAGCAAGCACGCAAGTAGGAGATACGGACGCAAGGCGATGCAGAACGATAGACCTTCACCTGTGAAGCCATTCATGTTGCGCCCTAGCGAAATCGATCCAGCAGTGGACGGGGTACGTACACTCTTTTTTCTGAAGTAGAACTTCGTCTCGGCCGTGTAGAGGCTTACCGTGTAGAGCCACAGGTCGCCCTGCCAGAGCAGCCGCGTAGCCGCAGCCCGCCCCGCTTTCCTTTCCGCTTCTTTCCTTCGTTCGGCAGCAACCCGTCGTCAACCAGCGGCTCAGCTGCAGCAGGCATGCGGAGAGACGTAGCTGCTGCGGAGCCGGCTCCTACCTCTGCGGTCTTCCCAACGCCTACGGTCGGCACGAGCACCAACGGAGATAGGCCTGTTCTTTCGCGGTTCTTCGCCGCGCCGTCCTTCATCCCGTCGAGGCCGCTGCCTTCAAGACCTTCGTTCTGTCTGCCACCTCGCCCTGTGGCAGTATCTCTCGGAGGCTCAACCGCCTCGGGCCTCGTCTTCTCGCCGCCAACGCGCCCGATTGTAGACGCTCGTCCCATGTGCCTCGAGAACGAACTCGGTGTAGAAGCGACAGCTCACACTCGAACGGTCGGCACGGTCCCAGATCCAAGCAAGGTACCTCGCGCCATGCCCTTCCCTGTTTCGCGACTAAGAAGTGAGCTCAAACAGTTATCGAAGCAAGCGGAAGGCTCTCTCGAACCTCCCCGTGAGGGAGCTCCTAGTGAGCCGCAAGGGCGTACCTCACCGCGCGAAGCTCTGTCGAACAATGCCGAAGAGAAGTCGGCGCACGACATTGGCTGCGACCCAGCGCTCGACACGGGACGCGAACGGGACGAAGGGCTCAGCACTTCCGACGAGGACAGCGACGAGGACCGGAGCACGCCAAGCGACCCTGAAGAGCAGACAAGAAGCGAAGAAGCCCCGGACGAATGGCCGAACCCTGCCGAGGCTCAGACGCTTACTGCACCGACGGAGCCGAGGGAACCTGCTCCCGAGCCTCTTTCCGTCGAGGTGTCTTGCGTCGTCGAAGTGGTACCGAAGGAACTCGGCCATGTCGAACCTCGAGTGCCTTCCGCGCCAGCCAGCCCTTCGAACCCCGGAGCACCGGTCGCTTGTGTCGACGGCGAGTTTGCCGAAGCGAGACCGAAGGAACTCGGCCGAGTCGAACCTCCAATGCCGTCTGCGCCAGCCAGTCCTTCGAACCCCGGAGCACTGGTCGCTCGTATCGAGGTGAAGTTGATCCCGACGTCGTCGGTCGACGCTTGCGTTCCTCTCGAACCCGCCGGACCGAGTGAATCGACAGCGGCGGAGCCCTTCGTGCCGACCGAAGACCTAACGTGTAAAGTCGCGTTGCCGGAGCCAATAGAGCCTCATCCGTCTGTCGAGGAACGCGAACCTGCCGGGCAGCCTTCCGAACGCGTGGCGGTGGAACCAGAGGCGATGCACTCGAGAGAAGAAGGGCCGGCGCATCGTGAACCGACAGCCACCTTCGTGTCGACCGAAGGCAAGGCGCCTTGTGGACTCCAGGCGAGCGAGCCGGTGTCGGTGGCACCTGTACTCCTCGAAGCTTGCGGCTGTACACTCGCTGGGCCTCCGACGCGCGCCTCATACCCGAAACGAAGTCCTTAGAACCACTCTTCTGCGAAGTGCTAGTACCGGTCCAACCGATGGCCACGGAGGTCGTGGAGGTAGTGCTGCCTCCGGAGCCGCAGGCTGCTGTTCGAAATCGGCCGAGCGAGAGCGAGAGCGAGGTAGAAGGAACGCCGAACGAGCCTGTCGTCGAGGTGTCGGAACCGAGCGCGGAACTCGAGCTACGGATGGAGGTCGAACCCGCGACCGGCACGGCGGAGGAATTGAAGGAGGAAGCGCTGCCTCCGGAGCCGCAGGCTGCTGTTCAAGATCGGCCGCGCGAGAGCGAAGCAGAAGGAACGCCGAACGAGCCTGTCGTCGAGATGTCGGAATCGAGCTCGGAACTCGAGCTGCGGATGGAGATCGAACCCGCGACGGATCTTCCGGATCACGAAAAGAGCTGCGAGAGCATTGAGGAGGAAGAGAGCACGACCCAGCCAGCGCCAACCATAAGCATCGAAGCGGAGAACTGCAGCAGCGAGGAGGAAGAAGCGAGTCGTACGGCCGATAACGTAACCGTCGAGCAGTCGATAGCCCTCGATGGTGAGCTCGAGCACAACGGCGAACACCGAGCCGGGCCTGTGCGAGAAGAGGAGACCTTGGCTGCATTTGGTGATATCACGGTAGAGACGCCCAACACGACGATCAGCGACAAGGAAAAGAAGACCGACGAGGAGAAACTAGAAGAGGAATACAGGCAAGAAAGCACAGGCGAAGGAACACAGAACGAGCACACGACCGAAGAGAAGACGACCGAGGAGAACGAAAAGCGAACAGAGGACAGCGAACAAGATCGAACGGACGTTGAGGTGGCACCACAAGGAGAGGAGGAGGCGAATGAATCGATCTTGTCGTTGATAGAGGAAAGCGAGAAGGAAGAACGCGAAGCCGCAGAAGACGACCAACGCGAGGATACAACAGATCAACGGGTTCAAGAAGATCAGACGGAACGAGAGATGAAGGAGGTCGAGAAGGAGGAGGTACCGTGCGCGAGTGTCGACGCGTCCAGCTCGTTCGACGTCTGGCTTCGGACCGAGGTCTTGCCGCTCGACGACACGCGCCCAAGCCCGACCACCAGGCCGAACAGTCCCCTGGCCAGCGTCACCAGTGCGCGCCTCTTCTCGCCCCGAGCTAATGTCGGTCTAACCACCGTCTTTCCTCTCTCCCTCCGCGCTCAGTCGATCGACCGGCGAGCCCGGGAGGAGCGGAGGAGCACGATGCGTGGCAGCGTCTGCTCCGGCAGCTCAGGCAGAGGGGTGGCGAGGGCAGGGGCACCTCGGCGGAGGCGGAGGCGGAGCGAGCCCCGGCCTTCGACGGCTGTGGCCTTCCCGCGGCCGAGGGGAGCGAGCCGCAGTTCGCGTGCGGGGGCCGCAAGCGAGGCTTGGCCGAGCTTGCGTTCACGGACGAGGGCAGGGAGGCGAGGCCTGGTACCCCTCCCGGGAGCCCGCCGCGGAAGAAGGCGTTCAAGGAACCAGCCGACGTCGATGCAGTTGTGGTCACTGGTGCGTTGCTAGATGAGACCCGCTTCGTGCGTGCACAAAAGATGGTGCGCTAACTGCTGTGCATGTAGGGTTCCCCGGCTTCTTGGTGTTTGAGTACGTCACAAGCACTACTTGGATCAGCTGAAAGCATGATTGCTCATCAAGTTGTGCAGACTGGCGTTGGCAGGCATACCCATGAAGCTATTCGACAAGCCTCGACCGCCTCTTCCCTATGCGAGCAAGGTAAGATGGACGTAGAGGCACCGGTGCAGAGGCGATTTCCTAACACAACAACTCCAGTCTTTCTGCAGTGCCCTGGGGAGGAAACGAAAGCGAGTGCAGGTCCTCCACCCCAACGCACAGCAGCCCAAGGCAAAGCCTGCAATGGCAATGCTGGATCCATTCGCCACGAATGAATGGGAAGAGTAATCGGCACCAAAGAAACAAGGAAAGCATCCAGAAATAAAAGAAATGTTTCTGCCCCTGTAAAACTCCTCTGTTACTGTTGTGTGTAGCCAGCCGAGAACAAGCATGCCGAGGAAGGAGCAGCGCCCTTGCGATGACAGAAATGTGGCCTGGGCCACCGACAAGGGCCGATTCGGGTTCGTGTTTGTAAAGATGTGGCAACAATCTTTATGAATTCAATCTCTAAAATTTTCCTCATCTCAGATTTCAGATGTTGGAGAAAATGGGGTGGAAGGAAGGCAAGGGCTTGGCGCGAACGAAGATGGAACCACGGAGCACATCAAGGTAAAGAAGAAGATCGATAACCAGGGCATCGGAACCGAAACCGTCACACACAACAAAAACTGGCTCGAGACCTCGGTTGCGTACGAGTCCATCCTCGCCAGTCTCAACGCTTCGTATGGCGCCAAGCCCGACACCACCGGTAGTGCACCAATCACCAACGACTTTGATTAATTTTCTTTTTGTTTCATCTCTGCAATTCATTTCTAATCGCGCCACATCACAAATCAAATCTCGATTCACAGAGGAGAAGGAGAAGCCTGCAGAGAAGCCGAAGGGCGTCGTTGGCAGACCCAGAAAAGTGTTGTACGTACTCTCGAAGTGAAACCGTTGGCCTCACAAGCAGATGTACTCAACGCTCATCGCAGGTACTCTCGTATGCTGAGGGCCAAGGATCTGGCTAACTACTCGTCGGAGGACAAGAGCGCCATTTTCGGCGGCGTCCCGTACGGCGTGGCGGCAGCGGCGCAGGAGGAGAAGGCCACCACTACGACCGAGGAGGTCAAGGTCCAGGAGGTGGGCAGCGAAAGCGAGGTATGTGAGCGACAACATAACCACGCGACGCTGTGCACGCGCTAATCACTTGGTGTTGGCATCAGGAAATGGAAGAGGAGGAGAGCGACAAGAAGAAGTCGAAGAAGTCGAAGAAGTCCGCCGACAAAGAGGAGGAGGAGGATAAGGGAGAAGAGGAGGAAGACAAGGAAACCGACACGGTCTCCGGAGTCACTACCACCACCAGTGCCGTGAGTTTGCAGGACTATTTCAAGATGAAGATGGGTACGATACACGCACGATCAGTTGTTCATCCGTGAAGATGAAGAAGCTGACGGTAGGTTCCCGTTGTGTCTTCCTCTTTCCCAACCAACAGCTGAGATGGCGAGGAAGCGGGGAGGCGACGTCAGCACTCTGCAAGTGTCGGTCGCAGTAGAGAGCCGACAGCCTCTGCAAGCAGTCGCCAGCACGGCTAACGAAAAGTCGGAGAAGACGGACAAGAAGAAAAGGAAGCGAGAGGAGGAGGAAGAAGAGACAACGTTGGAGGAGCCCAAGAAGGATAAGAAGAATAAGAAGACCAAGAAGAGGAAGCAAGAAGAGAGCGACGCTGGCAAGTCGAAGAAGGAAGACGAAAAGAAAAAGAACAAAAAGAAGAAGAGCAAGAAGAGCAAGAAAGGCGAAGACGAGCAAAAGAAGAAGAAGAATAAGAAGAAGAGCAAGAAGAGCAAGAAGGCTTCGTCGTGAGTGCCGCTTGCGCTGAACACAATTTTTGGCCAACATTACAAAACAATTCCGAAATCATTTCGTAATGAGTTGCATTTTCCTTTCCCTTTTCCTTTACAAAGTGATAGTGCCAGGCAGACCTCTCCCGTGAACTTCCGCGGTTGAGCCCACCCTCCTCTACTCGGCCCGCCTCCTGTCCTCGGTGTCAACTCACTCTCTATCGCAAGAGAGCTTTCGGCCACGAGGTGATAGAGAGATCGGTGTAGGATCAGTTGATTACATTTCACAATCAGCCACAGCCTTATTAGATCAGAGGGATCACCTCCCCCTTCGCCATGGTCTTTGTCGAACCCTCCAAGTCAATCAACGTGCACGGCCTCTGGCTGGATGAAAAGAGAAATCGGTTCTTCGTTCTACAGCGACACAGGTACCCTCTCCACTCGTTGGTTCCACTGTGCCCAGCTCTCATCTGTTGTGTGCGACTTCAGAGCGGCAGAAACAGCTCTGGGCTCCTCGCTACAGCTCGTGAGGAACATACTTGGGCCTGCTAGTGGGTAGCTCCTCCTCTTCCTTATGCCTTGCGTCCTTGCTCTTCTTCTGCGGTGGCTGACTGCTCACTTCCCAACCTCAGAGCCGATGGGTACCGCATCATTGTGTCCACGTCGCCTTACCATCAAGTGGCCTCAGCTTTCGACCACCAGGAGATCCTACAAGACTGGGTACTGCTGCCTCTCTCTCTGCACCACATTGCAGCGTAGCGTAGCAGCTCACGCGGGGGTGCACTGGCAACAGGGATGGATCGAAGAGCACCTCATGCCCCTTGCGGAGAGGGTGGAGGGGCGCGACTTCCGTATACTCGCCATCAAGTACTTCTCTGGTGCGTCCTCTTCCATCGTGTTTGCGCACCGCACTGGGTGGTGCAGCGTACTCCTGTGCTGACCACCTCCCTCGTGTAGACTTGGCGCGCGGGAAGCCCTTTCACTTGCCTCGCATCGGGTCGGTGCACGTTGACCTCAGTACGGCCCTTCTCCCACTACTGCCAGCAGACAAGGCCGGGCGTGAGAAGCTCATTCCCCCCCCCCCCTCTCTTACTTTGGCAGATCGGCTGGACAAGCAAGAAGTGCTCGAGGAGCAGCGGAAGGACCTGCCCGATGAAGAGGAAATCGCTGTGTTGGGTCCGGATAACCCGGACGAAGACGCCGTCGACGAAGTGGACCTCGACACCGACGACGCCATGTCCCCCAGGAGCGCCTACGGCGGTGAGTGGACCGATAAGATCATAGGGGCCGATGCCGACCCTGACAGTGTCTCCTCCTCAGCGACTACCGACGCTAGCGTCGGTGACAAGGACTCTCGGCCAGACCTCCAAGCGGTACTTAGCTATAATGGCTTCACTGCTATGCACGTCACGTTCCTAACGTAAGGGCACGCAGGCTTCCGGCGCTGAGAATGGCGAGTCGGTGGTCGAATGGCCTGGACTGCAGTCGATGCCTGTGCGCCTGTTGCAACAGCAACTGCCCACTCGATGGTGCTGACTCATGATCATCGTGCAGGAACAGTTCACGCACCCCGAGGAAGCGTTCATTTGGCTGCGCTCGATGGCCCGCGGTACCGAATACGACGGGTGGCGCTATGTCGAGGAAGAAGCGGGCGTTACCTTCTACAAGAAGGAGGTGGAAGGACCCGGCGGCAAGCGCGAGATCTACAAGGGCGTCGTCGTCATTGGTGCGCGCCGACCTTTGCCTAACCGCGGCTCGTCGTTCATTGTCTCACCTTGCGTCGTTCGTTGTTACCTTTTGCTGTGCGCAGACGCCCCGGCCAAGAACATATTCGAGATGATCAACAAGGCCGAGAAGTGGCCCAAGTGGGATCGGACGCTGAGCAAGGTGCAGCTTTTGGACAGGGTCGACGACAAGAACGAGATTGTGCACATGCACATCAAGAAGTTCTTCCCCTCCTTCTCCTCCTTCGCACAAGCCGTCAACATGTCCAAGCGAGGTACGACGACCAAAGCACAACACGACCTCGGTCGCGTGTCGTGTGTCGGCATTGCCAACCCACCCAACGCTGACTCTGTCGTGACCAGGCGAGAACGAGCGCGACATGGTCGTGTTCAAGTCGTGGGGCAGACACGAGCGGGATTCCTACGTTCTCTATCTTAGGTTTTTGACCACTCTCTCCCCCTTCCGCAGTTCATCGCTCAACTTCGTTTCATTCACCACCCTCTGCACCTTGCCTACGCATAGGAGTGTCGATTACGACAAGCTGGCGCCCGAGCCCGGCGTAATACGCATGGAGACCGATGGCTGTGGCTTCCTGGTCGAGCCCATGAATTCTATATTCCCGTCCTCCGCCTTCCGCTCCCCGTTAAGCCAATCCTCGGGCGTCGCGGCCGCCTCCATTGTTACCTTCGTGTCCGATATCGACTGGAAAGGATGGTACGTACACACCATTCCGCTGCGGAGGCTTCGGTCTGGCACGCACATGCACGCACGACTCGCACTAACAGCAGAATTCTATTTCTCATGCGTTGGTTCACAGGCTCACGCCCATCATGGGAGAATACGTCCACTTCACCAAGGTCATGCTCCTCAAGGAGATCAGGAACAGCTTCACGCCCGATCTAGCGTTCGTAGGGCGACAGAGTACCGCGGCTCTGCCCAGTGCAGAGGACGAGCAGGTGCGAATCCTCTCATCTCGTGCGCACGTGATAAAGTGTAGCTGAGGGGGGGTGACGCGAGCGCTAATCTCAACGTTGTGGTGTTCGCGGCGTAGCGGCAGCAGCAGGAGTCTCAGCAGTATTCGTTCCAGTCGGCGATGAAGGGCTTCACGGCCTTTGTCGAGGAGAAGAAGAAGCAGATGGTCGAAGAGCGCGAGCGGAGGAAGAGGGAGCGGAGCGAAGAGAGCGCAGGCGAGACGCCATCCGACAGCGAGGAGGAGCGCGAGATTGGGATGCTCGACAAGCTCAAGGCCATGCTCGACACCACCAAAGCCTCGGACAAGCCCTCCGAAGGAACAGCAACAGCAACAGCGGACGGCGAAGGCGACACCGCCGCAAAGGGCGACAAGGGGCTGTGGGGCCAGTGGAAGCAGGCGCTGACCCTCAAGACCACAACGGGGTCCGCCACTACCGACAGCCAGTCATCTGTCGGTGAAGGGACTGCCACCGCCACGCCCACGTCTGACTCCTCGGCACCAACACAGTCCACGACGTCGGGGTGGCTCAGCCGGGTCAAGGGAGCGCTGGCCAAAGACGAAAGCGCAACGGGGGGCGAGCGCCCCCGGCGGTGCCCACTTCAGCGGCGGGCGAGGCGAAGAAGGCGAGCTGGTTCGGTCGAGCGACGGGACGCCGGCCGGCGAGAGCGCTGCCGCCGAGGCCAAGAGCCCCGCAGGCCCCGACACCAATGGCGGAGGGTCGAGCTGGCTCAACCGGATGAAGGAGTCGGTGGCGGTGGTGACGGCCAAGAAGAGCGACGAGTCGGGAGGCACGGAGAAGGGCTGGCTGGAGAGGATGAAGGAGGCCGTCAAGACCAAGGACGCAACCAATGCCTCGACGGCTGGTGCGCCAGGCGACGACGGGAGCCCGAAGAGCGAGCAGAAGACCCTCTCCGTCATCAAGTTCAGCATCATGGAGGACGAGGTGGAGCACAACGGCAAGGGCAAGGAGGTCGAGAAGCACCACCGCCACCACGACGAAGAAGAAGACGATCCAGCCGAGGAGACCAGGAAGCAACAGCACGACGACAGCAGCACCTTCGGTCTCATCTAAACCTCATCTCTCCCGCAGCCGGAGTCTAGCGTGACGACCGCGTGGCAGCAATCGTGATCGTTTTAGGTTGGATGTACATAACACGACTGCGCTGGTGGTGGTGGTGAATGAATGGCCCCCTTGTTGGCTTGTTGGAGGATCGAAAAAACAAAATGGGGCTCGGGTTAGGGCTTGCCGTGGTTGTTGCCCGAGGTGGGCGAAGGCAGTCGCATGGCGCCCAGACGCGGAGAGACAGCGGTGCTGCCGTCTGTGAAAGATAACACGCATATGCGTGGTGGTGGTGGTGGTGGTGGGAACACGAAGGGGTGAGCCCAGTAATGTTGCGGAACAGCTACCATAAAATCATAAAACGGCAGACGTACGGGCAGTGCGGTTTCGCGGCGACACGGCTAGTCCGGCAGCCTGCGCACATGGCGGCGTTGAATGAAACCGGTACAGACAACACAACGCACACGCACACACATGGCAACCGTATGGGGAGAAGCCGTGTTGAGGGAGCGCGGTACCGCGGGGTCTTGTACGGCGAAGCTTTGAGCCCTGGGCTCCGCAGCGGGCAGCGGCTTTTTCGGTGCGGGCGCTGCGCTACTCATGATGGACCGCGGGGAGACCACGCCCGGCGAGAGCTTGCTGAACAAGGGGGTCACGATGACCGGCTGCTTCCTTGTGGTGATCACGTCCGACATGGCCATCTTGGCCAGATCCGTGTGGGACACGGCCGACGCGAGGATCGCCGCATGCGAGCTTTTCATCTGTTTGACGACCTCATCTCCGACCTTTTGGTCTTGGCTTTTTCTCTTGAGCTTCATCAACCCAACTGCAGTAGCCCAATCGATCAGCGCGTGTGGTGTGTGTGGTGTGTGGTGTGGTGTGTGGTGTGTGGTGTGTGTACGCACTCTGGAGTTGGTTCTGGAGGTCGGCCATTTCGGGGGGCACCACCATCTGGTGCACCTCGAGGCCCCGGTCCAGCACCGCGATCTGCTGCTCGAGCACGCTGCGGAGAAGGTCGACCTTGTCGGCGTGATCGGGGTGCTCCTCCGCGTATAGGTTGTTCAGGAACGCCTGTTCGTACCGCATCACGCCTCCGTTCACAGCCGCATCGATCACACCTGCCGATGTGCGCGTGCGTGCGTCAGGGGTCGGCCATGGGTGCAGGCGTGGGGGCGAGGGGGGCGGTGCGTACCCTTGAGGACCATGGTGAACGGGGACACGTTGCCGGTGCCGCCGGGCGCGGAAAAGGTCTCGATCATCTTCTCCAGCTCCATGTTCTTCTCGACGACGTTGATGATGGCGTTGTCGATGGGCGACAGTTCGGAGGTGGTCAGCGACACGATCTCCGACCTCCGCACCACGCCCGGGAAGGCCTCCTCGGTGGTAAAGTAATAGTTCATGATCCACAGGTTCTGTGCGTGTTATGTGTTGCGGTGAGCCCCAGGCGCCGTTCAAGCCGCAGCTTATTCCCGCAGCTGTGGTACGGTACCGCGAATTCGTTATCCTTCTTGCTCTGGCGACGATCCTCCGGGCGGGCGTACAGGAAGGCGCCCACACTTTCGAACGTCTTGTAGCGGCGGTTGTTGCCCTGCGCGATTTGCAGACGCGTGCGCTCTCCTCGCGCCTCCTCCGCCGAAGCCATCTTGATTGCATAAATTTGAAGATCTGCCAACGGGACACGCACACGCACCACCGCACACGCACACGCACGTAAAAGAATGATAAGTTAAACAGTGCGGGGGGGGGAGCGTAAGGGGCGAGTGTGCGTACGCTGGCCCGGGGAGTTCTTGATCTCGGCGCTGGGCGGCTCGGTGGTGTTCATTATCACTGCGCTCGGCCAGCGCTTCGTGATGAGCGCCTCGAACGCGTCCCGGCGCTGGAACTCCACACCGCGGTGCACGAACTGTTTGTTCTGTTTTTACGGGCAAAGCAGGCCAAGTCAGTCCTGCCGTTCCGCCCGCTCGCCACGCGCACGTTTGACAAGTCGATTGGACGTACCCGCACGTCCACGGGGAAGCCCATGCCGTAGTAGCCCACGCGGAAGTACTCGGTAAAGAAACGCTCGCCCGTCACGATCAACCTGTACAGCGACGCCTCCGATTGCTGTCGGTGCAACCAAAGGTGTGAGACGGGCGTTTTGAGGTCAGACTGGGCTGGGGCTGGGGCTGAGTGGCTACCAGGATATCGGCCAGCAGCAAGAACTCGCTGGTCACGTGCTGGTACTGGTGGCGCAGCTCCTCGAGGAGCTCAATCGCCTTCTCCCAGTACTTGCCGCGAGTGAAGAGCGAGATGGCCGTCTTGTAGAGCGCTTCCTGTTGTTGTTGTCGTTGTCGTTGGTTGTCAGACACAATAACATAAGGGCGACGGGACAGGGACGAAGGCACAACAGAAAGACGATTAGCGCCAACAGCGCAGTTGGAGGGGTGGGTGAGAGGACCCTTCGCTCGTAGGAGGTCTCCTGAGCGAGATCGCGTGAGGGAATGGCCGGCACGATTGTGTCGGACCAGTCCAAGAGCTGGGCCTGGAGCAGCAACGTGAACCCGGCCTCGATGAAGTGATTCGAGCCCAGGTGCCTCTCGTACAGCTGGTACGCGTACCTGAGCACAAGCACACGCCCGGGGTTACACTGAGACACGCACGCACGCACGCACGCACGCACGCACACACGCACACACGCACACACACACACACACACACACACACACACACACACACACACACACACACACACGACACACAGAGAGACACGAGACACGCACACACACACACACACACACACACGACACACAGAGAGACACGAGACTCAGAGCCGACATACGTCGACATTCGATTATG
>LQHA01000158.1:0-16340 GCA_001567625.1 Acanthamoeba polyphaga | reverse complement strand
GAGGATCGTTACCACGCGGTGGTGCAGTTGAGCAATGGGGAGCGGGTGGGCATCGAGTGCGACATCGAGTTCAAGGACAATTTCGTGATGTACGTGCTGGAGGGTCGCGCCGCGTCTTCGGCACGTGGCTCTTGCGCGGAGCCCGCCGCGCACAGCCATTACCAGGTTCGGCCTCTCTCTCTCTCTCTCTATGTATGTGTGCTCGCGCGTGTGTGTGCGTGGATTGGGCGTAGGGCAGACGTGACAAGCGTCGCGCGAGCGTTGTGCAGAAGGAGGACAAGGTAGTGTGCGAGGAACTGGCGCGGCGAGCGGGAATGGCGATCGACAACGCGCAGCTATACCACGCGGCCGACAGCGCCAATCGAGCCAAGGACAGTTTCCTCGCTGCGCTGTCGCACGAGCTGCGCACGCCACTCACCCCCGCGCTCCTGCTGTCCGAATCACTCCTCAGTACGTGTGTGTGTACCTTGAGCGTGGTGCGCGCCTCATTCAAGACGCTGACCGTTCTCACGTATGACACAGCTGAAGGCGCGCTTTCGGAACGAGCGGAAGAGAGCATGCAGATGATTCATGAATCGGTCGAGCTCGAGGTGCGGCTTATTGACGATCTTCTCGACTTCACCAAGATCTCGAGGTACGCCCGGCCGCATCGCGATCTTACCTCATTTCTCACCCCCGCTCGAACCGGGCTACAACGAAAACTCGACATTCATTCACGCATTCGTTTGTAACGTGTCCAGGAACAAGCTGAAGCTGGCCATGCAAGAGGTAGCGGTGCACGAAGTGCTCGGGCGCACCCTCCAAATTGTCGGGCACGAGATCAGCGCGAAGAAGCTCACCGTGTTGACCCACCTGCACGCCCCTGTTGACCACATCATCGGCGATCCCGCCCGGTATACGCTACTTCTTCGCCTGGTCCTCCACCCATCGTTTCATCTATTGTGAGGTGGACTAACCCTCTATTCATGTCATGTGCAGGCTGAAGCAGGTATTTGCCAATATCATTAAGAATGCCACCAAGTTCACGCCGGAGGGTGGCGCGATCACTGTCACCACCTCCAACGTCGACATTGAGCTGCCGCGGCAGCCGGAAGCGAGCCCAGAGGAAGACGAGGAAGCGAGCAATTCAGGCGGAGAGGAGAAGCAGCAAGGCGCGCCAGGGCTCGTCACGGTGCTGCGCGTAGCGATTGCTGACACGGGGATCGGTATCGAGAGCCACGTCATGCCGCACCTGTTCCAGGCCTTTGAGCAGGGCGACACCTCCATCACCGCCCGCTTTGGCGGCCTCGGCCTTGGCCTCTCAATCTCTCGGTACTACCCCCCACCTCTTTGGGCTTCGCTTTTAACTCCGAACCTCACGTTAATTCCGACCGCAGGGCGTTGACTGAGATGCACAGCGGGAAGCTCGAGGCGTTCAGCGAGGGCAAGAACCGGGGAGCCACGTTCGTGGTCGATCTGCCCATCGCCACCGCCACCAGCCGGCGACGCGCCTCGGGCCAGACTGCGGTCGTTGCGCAGACCGGCTGGCTTCCGCCCCGGGCCTCGCCGGACAACCCGCCGAAGCACTCGGGCGCACCGCTCGGCCTGCCCCTGCTCAAGGTAACGACGTCGGCGCGCACTAGATTGGTTGACGCACCCATCAAATCCAACTAAACACCCCACGACGACGGCAGGTGCTGCTGGTCGAGGACAACAAAAGCACGCTCCTGATCATGTCTCGTCTCCTGCGCCAGAAGCTCAACTTCAACGTCCTCGCCGCCACCTGCGTCGCAGATGCGCTCACGGTACTAGCACTGCCCCGGTTTCTAATGAACACTACAGACACCCACAAGCAATCTCACACGCCAGGATAATGATGATGATGATGATGATGATGATGATGATGATGATGCAGGTGGCGGCCGAGGAAAAGGGGGTGTTTGACCTCGTGATCAGCGACGTCGGCCTGCCAGACGGGACCGGCCACGACCTGATGCGAGCCCTCAAGGCCACGTACAATCTCAAGGTACGCCCGCACACGCACACAACCAATGAATGTGTAGGACACTCACAACCCTACTCCCCTTCAGAAGGGGATCGCGCTGTCGGGGTACGGCCTGGAGGAAGACGTGCGGCGGACCCTGGAGGCTGGGTTCGACGTACACCTCACCAAGCCCGTACACTTTGCCACCCTCTCTGCCGCCATTCACGACCTCCTCTTCCGCCCTTCCGGGTGAGGAATGAAAGGAATGCAGAACATGACGTAAGTTCTTTGAAGGAAGGAACATACGGGTCGGTTCGTATCGCTTCAGTTGGCCGCTCACGGGCGCCTTAGACCAGGGAGCCAGAGAGGGCCGAAAGCGCCTGCCACTGCTCCCAGAGCCCAACGCCGTCGCGGTTGGCCACGGCGCGGTGGTCGTTCTCAGCGCACAAGTATTTGGCGTGGTGGGAGCGCAGGGCCACCTGATCGTGGCGGTCCACCACTTGAATTAGTGGCGGGTCAGAGTGTCTGACGAAGGCGCTGTCTTACCCGGTGATTGTGGTACTCGACGGTGAAGTTCTCCCACGTGCTGGCCGCTACCCTGTTGGCCACCAGGTTGCCCGAGTCCTGTGTTGAAGGCGGGGTGAACCTCCACTGTTCAACAGTTTGAGAGAAGAGAAAGGGACCTCGGCACACAAAAACAGGCCGTGGGCCGATAGGAAGGTCGCCTGGCCGTTCAAGGTGGTCATGGTCCACGTCGTCCACTCGTTGACCACCTCTCTGTCCATCTTTGGTTATGGATGCTATTGGCAATGAGAACAGGTGGTGGCGTACTGGTCGGCGGCCACTCGGCCCGAGTAGGGTTCAGCCCAGAGGAAGCGACCGTGGTGCGACTTGAGGTGTACCCTGTCCACTGCGCCACCAACAGGGGTCACTTACCGAACGGATCAGCACTTAGAGCAGTAAGGCCAAGCAAGGATATCGGGGTGGACGTGCCCTTGGGCTGGAGATCGAGGTGCAGTTTGAGCGCTCGGCGGAAGCTGTCGACGACCAAGCCCTGAGGGCCAAAGACAGGGTTCCCGCCCAAGTTGGATGCGCGATCGGGGTCGCGCTGGTCGTCGGCCACTAGGGCAGCCATGGCGCGCAAGCCGGTGGTGATGCTGCGCATGTAGTCCTGTGCCTCGTACCCGTCCTTGAAGGCGTCCAAGGCCTCGACCAAATTGCCCAGCTTGGGAAGCACCAGCTTGATCTCGGTCACGAGCGCTGCGGTGGCCTCCTTGGCGGGCCCGAGGTCGCGACGCGGGTTCGTCGAGGTCCACACAGTCATGCCAAAGCCCACTTTCTGGTGCTGAACGTTTTTGACGCACTTCTGGTCCTCCAGGTAGAGCGACTCGTGCAGAAGAAGGCTCTGGAGAGCAAAGTCGAGCTTGGCGTTCATCCTGTTGGCCAGGAGGTCGAGGGACATGAGGTCATCCAGGGCGGCCTGGAGCTCGCACGTGGCCGACGCGCGCAAATCGCCACCCACAGCTGCGGGCAGGGTGAGGGAGTTGTTGCCCATCTCGGTGATCTTGTTGAGGTGGTCGACACTGCTCAGCAGGAGTGGGTAGACCTTGGTCACGCCCCAATTTCCCCTCTTCACGGCCAACTGCATGCCACCAAGGTTTCAGACCACCGGGGGGGGGCTGGAACTAAAAAGAGAGAAAGACTACGTGGATGTGAAGGGTACCTTCTCTATCCGCGACATGCGCGCGGGCGTGGTGCTACGCTGAAGCACCAGGCCCAGGCCTCGTAATTCCAGTTGCCCAAATTCGTCGGCGAGGAGCAGGTAGAACCCGACCAGGAGTTCGGCTGATTCGAGCACCACCTTCTTTTCGAACGTCAACTCTGCCCACTCTGGCACCGACCCGAACTCCAGAGTGCGGCCGTGGTCGGTCGTGAAGCGCAGGAAGTGAACATCGCTGGGAGCGGTGTTGATGTAGGTCACAGACCTGATTTTTTCGTTCGGCTCCAGCAGCAGCTCGTGCGCCGTCTCGCTGGCCAAGCCGCTGCCGGCGAAGCCGCGACGATCGCCCGACGCTGGGTCGATCAGCTGCAGGCCCGTGATGCGCGTTGAACCACCGCCTTCACCGTCCGTCGTGGTAACGTAGACCACGAGCTTTGCCACTGGCGCAGTGGACCAGGCCTCGCACCACCGCTGGCCGGCCACTTGTAAGCCTCTTTTCGGAGAACAGGGACGCGGCATCGACGGGGTGAAGCGGAGGGCACACTCGGGACAGGTGAGGGTGAACCTGTCCGTGTTGGAGGTGATCGCTGCGTATCTCCAGGTATAGTTGACATGGTGCAACCAGGCTGGACAGCGTGCGCAGGGTGAGCGGTCCCGCTGGCAGAGGACGGCGCGGGCGTGGGCCGGGTGGAGGGCGTAGTCGGCCATCAACGTATGTGGCGAAGAGCGGAGACGTTTCTCTCCCATCCCGGCAAGAGGGTGTTACTGACCACTCCCCTTGTGCAACTCCGGAATATTGACTTTTCTCCTTTTTGGAACTCTCACAAGGAAAAATTGTGCTGATTGGTCTGGTGGAAATAGGAACTCTATTTCGGCTCATGATCACCCAGTTCGCCATTGGCCGTCGTGGCTTCAAGTCACAGAGTGGTGACCAATCAACACCTCAACAACCAAGATTCGCGTTCTGTCATTGGTTCAAAGGTCTGGACTTTCCTGTCAGCCAATCAGAGATCTTGCTCATAGGTGGGAATGCTCCAAAATAGAGTTGTCTCAGCACAACACCCGACCAATCCCACACTGGCGTAGCGGCTTTAAAACCACAGCTCCTCCGGTTCTTTATTCCCACCTCTCACCACCACCAACCACCAACCACTTACCTCTTCCCTCCAACCGCCGGTACCCCACCATGTTGAGCACCACCAACAAGCTGGCCATCGAATTCGAATCTACAGCGGAAGACGGGTGGCTCATGGTGGCGCCGGACCTCAAGTGGCAGGAGCTCGTCCAGGCTGCGCCGCAGGCCGTGTGCGTCATGGGCCAAATCCTGCTGGTGGCCTGCACCGGCGACTTCTCTCTCGACGTGCCCTCGGGCGGCTTCCAACACGTCAAGTGGGACCGCTTCCGGCCGGCCCTGCTCCAGGTGGTCCACGACACGCACCGGGTCTTCGTGCTGGCCGACACCAACATGGGCGCCATCAGGGACATCTCCAACGCGCTGCCGGGCGTGATCAACCAGCTGCTGACCTACGTGCGCTCGACGAACCCGGCCGTAGTCCAGCAGATGGTACCCCAAGGGCTGGACGACGTGCGCGTGCTGTCCGTCAAGTGCTTCAACAAGAGCCTCGAGGTGAAGAAGGGCTTCGACTCGGCCCTCCTCCTGCTCAACGAGCTGCTCCAGTCGTGCGTGGCGACCAAGGGCACCTACGAGGAGAAGATCGAGCAGAACGCCATCCAGTCCGCCGTCAACGAGGAGCTACGCAAGGCCCACGAGGTCGCCAACAAGCGCAACGAGCAGCTCGCCGGGGACATGCAGAAGGCCGCTGAGGACGCCAAGCGCCAGTACGACGACGCCCTGTCCAAGATCCCCACGGGCTGGGAACTCATCGGCATGCAGTTCGTCAACGGTCTCACCTCGATGGTGGGCAACGTCATGTCGCCCGGCGGCCTGCTCGCCGGGGGCAACGCCAGCCAGCTGCTGCCCCTTCTTGCCAGCCTGGCCACGGGCGGCTCCAGCACCGCGGTAATGGGCGCTCTGGCCACTGCAATCCCCCCCGCCCAGCCGCAGTCGAGCGAAGCCGGTGACGAGGGTGGTCAGGCAGTCGCCGTGGAGAACGCGATGAGCGTGGACCCGGCCTTCGCGGTGGCCGAACAGATCGACGAGATGCTCAAGGGCCTGCTGGCTGCCCTGGGCGAGAAGGGCACTCAGCTCAAGGACGCCCGGGCCAAGGACCCCAGCGGCCCGGCTTTCGTCAAGAGCATGCTCGACGCCCTGGCCAAGCAGCTGGCCTCGTGTTCCAAGGGCGGCAAGCGCAGCAAGCACGTGGCGGAGGCCATCAAGCTGTGCCAGGAGGGAGTCATGGTGGCCGAGACCCTCGAGGAGCGGGGCAAGAAAATCAAGGACGCCGACACGTCGGTGGAGGCCCTCGACACACTGCGAGCGCAGCTCGCCGAGGCTACCAAGCGCAGTACGAAGCTGAAGGCCGTCGCGATCAGCGCCTCGCGCACGATGCCCAACATCACGACGCCCAAGTCAAAGAAGGCCGGGTCGGAGGTGGCCGAGTTCCAGAAGCGAGTGCTCGAGAGCGCCCACGAGAAGCTCGAGGTGACGAAGCACGTCTACGGCGAGGCCCTGAGCGCGTCGGTCAAGGCCCAGGAGATGTACAACGAGAGCACCTCCAAGCTGGCGGCGGTGATCGGCGAGATGTCGTGCATCAAGCTCAAGGACATCGCCTTCAACGAGATCAAGCGCATCCTCCAGCGGGCGCTGGTGGCGCTGAGCGAGCTCAGCACCCACTGGGACACCATGTCGCGCTTCTTCAGCGGCGTCAACCAGCTCGTCGAGACGGCGTCCATCAGCACCGACATGCTGCTCAAGACCATCAAGAAGTCGACCGAGGGCAACATCCAGGGCACGGCCGTCATGCGCAAAGCCATCGAGAGCGCCGCGTGTCAGTCTCTCCAGCAGCAGTCGGTGATCCACGTGGTGGCCAAGCTCTACAAGGAGATTTCCACCGACCACCTGCTCGGCCCGCTCGCCCAGCTCAACAAGATGACGGCCATCGAGGCCAGCGAGACGGCGCTGATCGAGAGCAAGATGGCCGAGCTAGGCCGCAACTGCGGCGCGGCGCAGGCGGCCATCTCGACGGTGCTTGCCGAGAAGGGCGCCGAGTACGCCGAGCAGGTCAAGCGGCGCATCAGTGACCTCCAGCTCGCGATCGAGGCCTCCCCCGTCGACGCCGAGAAGAAGGAAGAGATCAAGGCGACCATCACCCAGGCCTTCGAGGACGATTTTAAAGAACATAAAACCAGCAAAGGGGTTGTTGTTTGTTATTCGACTTCATGTACACGTCACGCTACGGGAGAGCGCGCCTTCAGGGCAGGTCGCTGAGAGAGGGCGCAGGACCTGGCGTTGTTGGTTGTGGTGAGCCCCCGTCTACTGGAGGAGGGGGGCAAATGAGGGATTACCAAAGTCGCTGCGCTTGGGCTTCTGGTGCTGGCGCTGGAACTTGCCCTGGTTGCTCATGTCCCCCGAGTGGCCCGTCGACGACCACCTGACCAGACGCCACGCTTCGCGTCAGGAGGAAGAAAGCGAAAGAGAGAAAGAGAAGAACAAAAGAGAGAAAAGCGAGGGGGGGGGGCACGTACGTGGTCTTGCCCTTGATGATCTGAGGCTTGGGCTCGGGCTTGGCAAGGTCTTCGAACTTGTTCTTGAGGCTTCCCGCACCCGCAGGGGCTGAGTTCACCTTTTTTCCACCATAATCAGTTTCAGTGGAGGGGGGACGTGCAACTATCGAAGAAGTGAGACATAAGTTGGCTGCGCACCTTGGCTTGCTGCTTCCAGGGATTCGATTCGGCCATCTTGTTTGTCTTGTTGAACAATGAGTGTTGCTTCGAACAGAACAAATTAATGATTTTCCCAAACATTTCCCAAACATTTCGTTCTTTCTAAAAGAAGGTCTGAAACGACCGGGGCAAGGTCAACTGATTGGCCGACCGACATAACGGCGATGATCCAGCTTTATCTTTTTCTTGCTATTGCAGTTCTTCCAGTTGTCTTCCTCTGCACCCCAGCACAATGGCAGGCCGCAACGTCGTAGGTTTGGTTTTGGTGGTGGCCGTCTTCTTCGTCGCCTCCGCTCTCGCCGCTCCCCAGTGGCCTCTCCAATGGCACCCTTCACCTTCACCTACACCACAAACAACCACGAGTCCAAAAATCTAACACCACTTCTTCACGAAAACAGGCAGTCGGAGTTCAACTTCGTCAACGTGTCGAACCGCGTCCTCCTCAACTATGGCTCCGTACCCACCCCTCCTCCGCCAACTGATCTTCTTTACGACGGTAACTGACTTTTTTTTTTGATGATCTTCCACACGCGCAGTACTACTACAAGAGCGATGGTAAGACCACGCAGCTGCGCATCGACAACTTCAACTGCCCCGCCGGCGACCGCTCCTTCTTCTGCCGCGTCATCTTCGCCCGCGACACCAACGTGCGCCCCCCCCCCCGCGTTTCCGTTATTTTAACTCCGAACCTCACTGTGCGCTGGGAGCAGTGCTATCTGTACGCGCCCGAGAGGAACAACCTATGCTGCCTCCTCGTCCCCGGCCTTCTCGCCACCGGACCCAGCTGGCTCAGTACCCCTCCCTTCACGCCCCGACTTCATTTTTCTCATTTCTTTATTTTTGTTGCCTATTTTAATTAATTCTTTCTTCTTTTTCTTTTGAAACCTCTTCCAATCGTCATGGTCGTACGCAGGCAATGCGACTTTCCTGGGCATCAAGGAATACCAGCACCAGAAGACCAACGCCTGGCTCAACGTACGTACCACCGGTAGCTTGCAGCAGCTCTTCGTTCGAACGTCTGAAGTTCATGTGATGGTGGTGATGGATAGACGCCCAACAAGGACATCTACTATGAGACGCTGAAGACCAAGACGGTCGCCTCCGACCCCGTGGCCATCGCTGACAGCTCCACGGCCCTCGAGTGGAACACCTTCCGACGCGGCGCGCAGGTGTGTGCACCTCGTTCCTTTGGTCTTACACAGCTCATGTCGTTTGCAGCCCTAACCACCCATCCCCCCTCTGAAGAGCGATTCCCTGTTCGCCATGCCGCGCGATGGCTCCTGCCAGAAGCCCTGCCATTGTACGTCCGCCCTCCTCATTGTTCATTTCGTCAATCACCCTGTTGTATGCGAATTGCTCACCCATTCATTATTTCTCTCACCGAAACTGATGCGCAGTCGGTCGCACGGTGGAGCTGCCCCTCGTTCCCTTCATCTCCGCCCAGTAACGCTACTGCTGTTGTGCGCTCACATGTCGTTGAACGACTCAAGAAAGCTCTTTGAGTTACACCCCACGCACACGCACACAGTTCGGAGCTAAAAGATTCAGGCCACTCGCCGGAGCTGAGGTACACGACACGTTGACAAGCCCACCGATGATGGCTGGTCATTGGAGAAGGCACTTGCCAGACCGAGCGGCCTCCATGGCCGCGATCCGTTCCTTGGCCGCCCGGCCCGTGCTTGACTTGTCGTAGAGTGCCTGCAGCACCTCCTCGCTCGGGACGCAGCACTCGGGACCCGCGCCAGAGCTGGAGAACGGGTCCACGCCCAGCAGGGCCACCTCGGCCAGGCGCAGGAACGTGCTCTCCACTTCGCTTCCTGTGAGACTGCTGGTTTCGGCCCAGCCAGCGGCGCCCAACTTCAGGGCCAGTTCTTGGCCCTCCTCCGGCGACACTTGCCTGCGATGCTCCAGGTCGTTCTTTGCGCCAACTGTCAAAACCACACACAAACGTTGCTATGTTGGTGAGCTGACGGACACAGAAAAGCAAGGGGGTAAGAATGGCCGTACCAAGGATGAAGGGCATCATGTCAACATCGTCGGCTAGGGTTCGCCGCACCTCTTCGACCCAATACTTGGCATTCTCCCACGAGCTTCGCACGGTGATGTCGTAGACCACCAGCAGGCCGCGCGACCCTCGGTAGTACGCCCGCGTGATGCTGCGCAAAGGTTCCTGGCCCGCCGTGTCCCACACTTGCGATGAAAGCAGAATCCAGTTTTAGGCCAAAACGCACAGGATCGAACCGGCGCGAGGGACTCCGCCATCAGCGTGAGAAAGCAAGGCTGCGAAGAGATGGTGGTACCTTGCAGCTTGATGCGCTGTCCACACATCTCAATAGTCCTGACGCCAAATTCAACGCCGATGGTGCTGTGGTATTGTTGGTGAAATTCGTCCCTCAGAAAGCGAGTGTGGAGGCAAGTCTTGCCAGCACCTGTTGTTTGAGTTAGTCGCACGTGACGTCATTGAATCGACCACTGCGGCATCACCCTAGCATAGGCCTTGGGATGAAACGTACCGCCGTCACCGATGACGTTGAACTTGAAGAGATGGTCGTAGTCTGCGGATTGATACGTTGCTGGCCGCGCAGTGGCCGCGGCTCCAGTGAATCCTCTCACTAGCCGGTAAAGGATCAGTCTCTCTTTGCGCTTGCGATAAAAAGCGCCAACGGAGGCGATTTGAAGATAGTACGCACTTTTACTGGTGGCGTACTGCTTGAGGCGGGGCTGGAGCCAGGCCATGTAGCGCGCCTTCCATCGCTTGCCCTCATCGCTGCTCCACCGCGCATTGCAGAAGCGGCGCCACACGTGGTCGTCGCTGCTCACTTCGTTCAGCGTCTGCGGTGCGGGTGGTGTCAGCCCAAAAAGAAAGAGAGCGTTGACACGAATCGAGCTCGAGGGCCGCGGTCGTGTACCGAGCAGGTCTGAGCGACAGAGCACAGGTCGTGGGGCTCAAGGAGGGCCATCACGTGCAACAGCGCATCGAAGGGCATGAACAAGAGGGGACACGCCCGAAAGCTCCAATTTTCGATGAGCTCCGCAACGGCCACGTGGCCCGCCGCTCTCGCCACCTGACCAGCCATAACTCATCAGCCTTCGTCTCTGAACAAGAATGCGAAAGGAGGAGGAAGACAAGGGAAGAGGCAATGAAAGCGCACCTCGGCGGCGTTGCCGTGCTTGCTAATCAGCCGCGTGTCGGCTCGCGAAGAGAGGAGGAGCGACACGACAGCGGCGTGACCATAGCGCGCGGCGTAGTGCAGCGACGTTTCGCCCTCCTTGTCCGCTTTGTCGACATCGCTCACGTGTTTGCCTGCGTCAATAGTTCATTCGTTTGAATGTTTAGCAAAGTGTAGGCTCAGTGCACTTGCACCCCACAAGCAACGCACCTTGGAGGAGGAATTGGACAACGGGCCAGTTGCCGCGTGCGCAGGCCACGTGGAATGGTGTCATCCCGCGCCGGTCCGGCCTGACAGCCCCAGAACAGGCGGACAGGTGTGTTAAGACGATCCTGACTTGCATGATGGGCACAGAACGCATACCAGTTCGGACTGGCGCCGATGTCCAGGAGCAGCTGCCAGAATTTGACCGCGGGAGAAGGCATGGCCCATCTTTGAACTGTGTTGACCCACCTCGCTCCAACCGTCTCCGGCAACTGTTGGACATTGCGTAAGGTGTGTGCGTGTGCGTGCGCGTGCGCGTTTAGTAACTACTTGGATCAATAGAAGGGAAGGCCGTACATCAGGATAGGGACCCTTCTGGGTCTCGGCCAGGGCGTGCAGCTCCGATCTCTTGCAATTCTGCTGATGGATGTGAGCGCCGTGGTCGATGAGCAGGCGGGCCATGACCACGTTGTCGCATTTGACCGCGGCGAGCAGCGGCCGCAGGCCCATGTCATCAGCTTCATTCACGTCGCACCCTTCTGTAAGTTGAAAAATGCCTCTGTGGTGAGAAAGGCAACCGGTTCCCCGTGAAGACATCGAAAGAAAGGAACGTACGAAAGATTAAGGCCTGTACGGCAGCCTGGTCGCCGTCGACCACGGCCGAGGTGAGGGCGCCAGCCCTTACGGGACTCTCGTCCACGCTGCTGGTTGGCTCCTGCCGAGTGTAAGCTGTGGCCACGCTGGTCATCTTATCTGCTGTCTGCCGGTCTGTAATTGAGTGCTCCTCTGCACCCCCGTTCGTTTCTGTACCCCACACCAGAGCTGGCGCCTGCACCTGCCCCGTCGTTCTTTTATTGTTGAAGCGTCTTCTTGGAACGGCATTACGCCTTCCGTCGACAATGACCGGTTGCGTCTGGTCGACACAAAATGAAATTAACCCCGACGTCCATGTGCCTGGTCGCCTAGGCTGGGTTTGGGTCTTGTCCGCAACATACGAATTGTTTGTTTTATTCTTTTTGTTAATTGGCCGTTGCAAGGACCGCCTTAAGGCGCGCGCCCGTGGCATCTGGGGCTGATGGCCGAGGAGGAACTACATTTTTTCGGACACCATGCGGTCTCCGACCCTTTGGGACGACTCCGTGCCGCTCATCTACACCACCGCGCCGGACGTCAAGCCCGGCCTCGTGTGGCTCTTCGGTCAGGGCGTGCTCGTCAACGAGTCCCACCCACAGGCGCTGCAGTGCCTGCTGGGCGGGGTCGCGCGGCCGATGGTGCGGGCGAAGCGGTTTTGGTACACCAAATTCACCACGGCCTTCCTGTGCGAGTTGCCCGCAGCGCCGGAGCTGCTCGACGCCGGCGCCCTGCTGACCATCGTCCACCGTGGCACGCCGGTCTCATCCACCGCCCGCTACCGCCCCGAGCTCTTCGTAGACAGTGCCGCGGCCCGGCCGCGCTACGGCACATGCATGGTAACGCAGATGCGGGACATGGCCTACATGCTCGACGAGTGGGTGGACTACCACCGCCACATTGGCGTCGACCACTTCTACATCTACGACAACAACTCCACCGACCACCTCTCCACGCTCTACGGCCCTGGCGACGACGATGTGGAAGTGATCCCATGGCCCTGGCGGCGGTCGCAGAACCAGGCCTACTCGCATGCGCTGGCCTTCACCCGCTCGCGCTGCCACTGGACCTTCTTCGCCGACGTCGACTACTTCCTCCTGCCCCTCACTTCGCCGCCCACCGTACAGGGCATCGTCGCCCATGTGCTTGGTCAGTCCAAGTGCTCGGCGTCGTCGGTGGTGGAGCTGCGTTTCGAGGGCCTGCGCCCAAGCCACGACAACTTGGTCACCTGCCCAGACGCGCCGGTGATCGAGACCTACGTGCACCGGAACGCCGACGAGGACCGAGCCTATGACCAGGGCTTCGGGCTGGTCATGTCATCAGCCGCCGACGCCCTCCACCACGTCCACTTTGCCGAGCTCCAGTCACCAACCCACCACAAGTCGGTGAAGGTGGCGCACGACGTGGCATTCGGGTATCACTTCAGCGACCGGTGCTGGCCGCAGTACTATCGGCAGAAGTGCTTTGGTCGAGGCAGCATCCGCGACTGGGACATCCCCGACGACGTCGATGAGACCCACCCAACGCGAGAGTGGTGGGACATCGGCAAGGTGCAAGTGGTGGCCGACACGCGGCTGCGCGACTTCAAGCGGACACTGGTCGGCCCGGCGCCCGCGCCCGTCATCAGACTCGCGCCATTCAACTACACCTGCGACCCAGACTACATTGGCTTAAAGAAATTCCTCTACCGCACCTCTTATGGTATGCTTTAACAATGATGCGACCCACCGATTGTCCTTCGAGTCCCTTGATGGTCCCTGGGGAAGACGGACTTGGTCGAGAGAAAGCCGGGTTTTTTGTACCAAAGGCAAAAAAGAAAAGGAAAGGAAAACAAAAAGAAGTTGGTCGAAAAGTTTCCGTACTTTCGGGCACGACAGAAAAAAAGTGGAGAGAATGATGCATCAACAACCAAGCCATCCACACAAACACAACACGACGCCTACGATGGGTAGCGCCTGCCACACGACGAATCTCACGATCATCTTCGACGCACACGACCCAGACCAGACGCGTCAGGTAATTCACGACACCTTCTACGCAGCCAAGCGACGATTCGCCGCGAAATCGACCTCGATGCATCGCGGCCCGAGAGCGGACAAGATGCCTCTTCGACGAAGTCGCCCGATTCGACGTCGAGCGTCATGCCGCCAGCTTCCATCCACGATCGCGGCCAGACGCCCGCAGAAGCTCAGCCGCAAGGAGCAGGAGCACGCCAAGAGGATACGTAAGTATCGCCAACAGGGTGTGCAGCGTCAGCACGAACCCAATCATGCTGACCTTGACTGGGCTTTTGTTGATCAGCAGATTAACCGACCCAGCACTCCCAATGCCCACTGTCTGAGCTCCTTCCAGGAAGGGCATAGCACTGGCGCTGCTGGTGCTGCCCACGCGTGCCTCATGGGCGTGGGCGACCATCAGCGCTCCCTCCTCGAACGCGAGCTGATCGTCGATCCCTACGGCACCAACCAGGGCTTGCTCAGCTTGCCACTGCCCTTCTCTAACAGCTACACCAACAGCAACATCGCATCGAGCGCCACCCCCTCTTCTTCCTCGACGCAAGCTCTCCTTCTCCAGCGATTACCGTCCCGCCAGCAGGAGCGCGACCATCGAGCCGAAGCCGAACCGCTGTTCTTCGACGAGAACTGGGTGTGGCCGGAGGACCTCACCCCCACTTTTGTCTGTAACACGTAACCAGTTATATGCACACACCGTCATGACACACAGCACACAGCACACGCGCACGACACGACACGCAACACGACACGACACACGCACGGAGGAAAGCGTGAAGGGCAAATCGGGAGCTTT
Organism: Acanthamoeba polyphaga; assembly: GCA_001567625.1. NCBI lineage: Eukaryota > Discosea > Longamoebia > Acanthamoebidae > Acanthamoeba > Acanthamoeba polyphaga. The sequence continues at coordinate 2,002 of LQHA01000158.1, read as the reverse complement.
GGGGGGCAGTCCAATCGCCTGTTTTGGGTTGGGGTCAACTTGAGGGGCACAACATCATATCTACAGCTCAAGGAAGGAACGAGCAAGCAAGGAGAAGAGGAGGATGAGTGCGTACTTGCTGCAGCTGTTGGGGATGGGCCGGGCGCTGGTGGATGCGTGCGATGCGGCCCTCCTGGCGCTCACGGGCGGCGGCACCCGTCGCTTTCGCAGGGGGCTGGGTCTGGTCTTCGCCCTCTCTTCGGCCACGGTTGCCGCCACTCTGGCCGCCCTCCTGCGCCGTCGCTACCTCCTCACCGTACCACACCACCGCTCCCATCTTTTCTTTCAATTCCTTCACTTCAATCATTGTTTTCCATTATATTGCAATTAATGATGATTCACACGGCATGGGGCAACAGGCGGGAGTGGCGACGGGCGCGCCACCGCGCCATCGATTTGATTTCGTGGTTGTGGGTGGTGGCAGCGCCGGGTGCGTGCTGGCCTCGCGCCTGTCTGAAGACCCCAAGGTCAGCGTGCTCCTGCTCGAAGCCGGCCAAGGTACGTCAAACCCCACCGGCCCACCGCCCTTAGCACCACCCGCCCGCACCACCGGCACAACCAACGCTCGGGCGTGTGCGCACACAGAGGAAACGTTCGAGAAGAGCATTGCGGTGCCGATCGCGGCCATTCAGCTGCAGAAGACGCCCGTGGACTGGGCGTTCCAGAGCGAGGCGCACCACGCCACCGACGGGCGCGTGCACGTGTGGCCGCGCGGCAAAGTGTGCGTGGCTCTCTTCTTCGCCATGGGCATTTTTGTGAGGCCCGGCACACATCGCTCACGCCTGACACTAATGTGCACGTACAGCATGGGAGGGTGCAGCTCCTTGAACTGGATGCTCTACGTTCGCGGCAATCCTGGCGGTACGCGCCTGCTCCCCAGACCACCCACCACCACCACCTTATTCAATTACAAAAAACAGACTACGACCTGTGGGCCGACGAGTTTGGCTGCTCCGGGTGGTCGTACGAGGAGGTGCTGCCCTACTTCCGCAAGTCCGAGCACAGGTTCGTGTTTCGTGTTCCATATTTCTTGTGGGGCGAGACAAGACGAGGACTCATGTGGATCCGCCAATTGGTTGCAGAGTCATCGAGCCGTGGCACACGGCGGCCACCAACGACGAGAAGCACAGGGGAGCCGGTGGACCCCTCGTGGTGAGCGACGTCCAGGCGCCCAACACCATCACCAGGTGCGTCCAAGGCGTTACGTGACCCAATGGCGCCATTCGTGACGTTAACCCTCAACACACACACACACACACACACAACAGCACATTCATCGCTGCGGCCCAGAGTGTCGGCATTCCGTACAACCCAGACTTGAACGGCGGCCATCAGCTCGGCGTCGGCCACGCCCAACTGACCATCGGTACCCGGCCCCAGTACTCAATGAAGACAAGTCAACCGGCTTCCTCTAGCTTTGCCCTAACGCTGGCTTTCCCGTCATTGCCCATCACCGAACAGACAACGGACGCCGCTGCACCACGGCCTATGCATTCCTCAAGCCGGAAGTGCGGAAGCGGCCCAACCTCACGGTCCTGGTCGGCGCCCATGCAACGCGCGTCCTGTTTGACATCGACCGCACCCGCGCTGTTGGTATTGTATTTACGCGGCCACGGCCGGCTTCACGCTTTTTCTTTGCCTCATTGTGCGTGCGTGGTGCGTGTGTTACAGGTGTTGAGTACAAGCTCCAGAGCGAGAATTACAAGCGGTTCCACACGGCCTACGCGGCCAAGGACGTGATCCTGGCCTGCGGCACCGTCTCCACGCCCCATTTGCTCATGCTCAGCGGCGTGGGACCCAAGCAGCACCTCCGGGAGTTCAATATTCCCGTCATCCGGTACAGTGGCCACAACGCAGCAACACGCACACGCACACGCACACGCACACGCACACGCACACGCACACGCACACGCACCACCGCACACGCACCACCGCACACGCACCACCGCACACACACACACAC
>LQHA01000157.1:0-16410 GCA_001567625.1 Acanthamoeba polyphaga | reverse complement strand
CCTTCACAACTCTGATCATTTCCCGCCTTATTATCAACATCCACATCAACATCGCCATCACGTCGGAGCGCCGTTCTACTACCACAACTACCACAACCACCACTACTACCACTATAACCCACACCAGCTGCCCTCGCCGCCAGAGGCTCTGGTCGAGCGGTCGCCGGCCTCTTCGCCCCCATCTCCACCCCAACCGCCGCATCATCCTTCCCCCACGTCCTGTCCACACACCAACCTGTTGAAAGAAGAATGAAACACGTGTTACACTCCACAATTCCGCACACGCCGCACACGCACACGCGCGCGGAACTGGTCACCTAGGTGGCTGGTGGTGGGGCCGTGGCGCCGTCGGATGGTCGGCTGGCGGCGAAGGGGAGGAGGGCCGCGAGCTGCATGTTGGCCGGGCTCCAGGCAAAGTCGGCGGCGGTGGCCTGGCGTATGCTGTGCCACAGGAAGGGCGCGAAGAAGTGGTGCGCGTTCTCCTCCTCCTCGTAGGTGAACTGGAGCGGGTACTCGCGCGACTGCCACGTCAGCGACCCGCGCTGGATGACCTCCAGGATGGCCTCCGTGGTATACTCCGTGATCTCGGCCTGCGTCAGGAGGAACTCAAAGTGGTCCAACACCGCCTGCGACGCACACGCGTTAGCTTCCTCTGTGGTGTGTGTCGTGTCGTGTCGTGTCGTGTCATGTTGTGTGTGTCGTGTCGTGTCGTGTGTGGTACCTGGATGTTGTGCAGCAAGTGTGAGAAGCGGGGGTGCTGCGCATAGGGAGGGAAGAGGGCCTTGTCGTGGAGCAGTGCGTAGGAGAGCTGCGGGTTCGCTCGAAGCGCGTTGGTCAGGCACGAGTTGAGGATCTCCAGCACCACCTCCAGGCACGACTCCGCGTTCTCCAGCGCCAGCTTCGCACGCGCGGTGTCGAGGTCAGGTCGGCACCACTTCAGAGCTAGGGCTTGAATGAGGGGGGGGGGCAGAGACTTCGCACCTTGACCTCATTATCAGCCACCGGCAGAATGAGGAACGATGTTGAACGCGTCAACGCCGCCGGTTGTTGCGCCGCAGTCGAGGAATCCTCATCTTGAACTGCGAAACAATATTCAGATCGCACACGCACACGCACACGCACCACCGCACGCGCACATGAGCACACGCGCACAAAGCGCATACCTTTGTTGATGCGGCGTAGGAGGGAGCTGTGCCGTCGCGAGTACATCTCGAATAGCTTGATGAGGCGGTGAGCCGCATACGGGTGCAGGTTGTCCAGGTACATGGACATGTTGCCCAGCGCCGCCAGACAGTGAACCGGCAAGTACGAGTCCTGTGGTGTGTGCGTGTGCGTGTGCGTGTGCGTGTGCGTGTGCGTGTGCGTGTGCGTGTGCGTGTGCGTGTGGTCAGCCGCGGTGAGCAGTGAATGATCAAGGGTTCTCCGAGGGGAGTGCGTACGCGAAGCTTGGAAAGGGTGACGTGCACGGTTCGCACGAGGACCACCACGAGGAGGCTGCCCAGCGAGATGTCGCGCATGTAGCGCTCCTTGTACCACGTCACCTCCCCCAACATCTGCAAGCGCCCACCAGGCACAGCGACGGTGAGGCGACCGGAACCATTCTTGTGCGTAGCGTGTCGTGTCATGTGTCGTGTGTGTCGTGTGTGTGCGTGTGTGTGTGCGTGTGTGTGCGTGTGTGTGCGTGATGTGGGCGCGTACCAGGTGGTGGATGTTTTGGTTGAAGAGCTTGTCCTGCGTGATGATGACGAGGCACAGAGGATCATGTACGCGCGCTGCTCCTGCGACTGGTCCTCCAGCCCATACAGGGCCTCCATGAGGGGCAGTAGCTGCGTAACGCACACCGCACACACGCACACATCGGCGCGTAACGGTCAGCTCAAGGGAGTCAGCTGCGGGTGCGGTGATGTGAATTAGCGTGTCAGGGTTGGGGGGGGGGTTAGGAGCGTACGAGAGCGTCGACGTCGGATCGAGCGAGAAGATAGGAGAGAAACTGTTTGTTCGTATGTATCAGCATGTACAATAGCATTATAGAAGAATCATCCTGTTCGTGCGTGTGCGGTGGTGCGTGTGCGTGTGTCGATTTAGTAACCTTAGATGGAGAGGGCAGAAGAGGGGAAAATGGAGGGCTCGTACGCTGAGGTCGAGAGGAAGAGCGTCAAAAAGTTGGCTGTATGACAGACAAAAATGGTCGTCCTCCGGGCACTCATCAGATGACGCGCGATCGCGCGGCTCCTCGCCTTCTCCCTCCGCGCCGCTTTCATCTGACCCGCCAAGAAAGAAGCGGTGAGCTGCCAGAGTGCAGGGCAAGCGGCGCAGGTGACGGGCGGGAATGAATGGAACGTACAGTAGAGGTCGCGGAACGTGGCGAGCTGGTTTCGGAAGGGGTTGGTGTGGAGGGTGGGGGAGGAGGACGGCGTGGTGTGGATCGCGAGCCCCAGCAGCACAAAGAGCGACAGTTGGCTCAGTGATCGCGTAGCCGCTGGTGAGGTGTAGTGCGTCGTGTAAGTGTGTGTGTGTGTGTGGTGTGTGCGGTTATTCGTTGCCCCCAGTTGCCGTAGGCTGGGCCAAAGGTGCGTACCTTGGCCGGCGGTTGTTGTGCTGATGGAGTCACTCGATTGGCTGCTGAATAAAGAGGGCCAGCCCCACCGTGACAACAGGCCAGCTGCACCCCAAGTACGCGAACGAGTCCAGAACGGTTGAGCGCTTGAATAACAATAAGGTGTGGGGCGTGGCGTACATGAGGCTGATGTGGTGGCGAGGGTGGAGAGTCGTGGAGAGAGAAGGGCGGCAGACGCCGCCGCGGCCGGTGCCGGCTGGGGCGCGCTGATGTAGTTCAGGAGCATGGCACGCGCGAATCTGTTGGCCCGTCGATACCGCAGGCCGGCGTCGAGGAACGGGTGGTCCTCCTCCGTTGCTGCTGTAGCACAAGGGGACAATCAGTGCTCTTTCTATTCGACGACGACGACGACGACGACAGACATCGGACAACATGAAGAGGGAATGCAGCTGAGGGCTGAGGACTGAGGTGTGCGCACCTGTGATGAAGGATCGATACAGTCTGGTGGACATCAGGACCAAAAGCAGCTCTAACGACTCCTTGTAGTAGATATCAAAGATGTCGGGTCTATGTAGGTCATAGTTTGTTAAGCAAAGATGTAGAAAACGCAAGGAGAGGTTACATGACGTGGTGAGCAACGTTGATGTTTGAGGTATGTGGGAGGGAAGTGGGTCGCACCCCACTGGCTGCTGTGAGCAGTAGTCCATCAAGGCATGCACCAACAGGGTCGGTGTCTCCGCTTGGGCTGTGCCTGCAGTCCCTCAGTGAATAATAAGCCACACGACACACACGACACACACACGGTACACTCACGAAGCACGTACCACGCTCAGCATCATTCTGAAGCTGTTCGAGCAATTGCCGGGCGTCGGTGGTTTCGATGAGGTGCTTGATGAACACCCGCACGAGGTAGAGAGCGTTGAGGAGCGTCGTCGGGTCTTCCTCCACCGGTGCCGGCGGCGGCGGGCCATCCGCAGCAGCCGCAGCCGTGGCTATCGAGGTACCGCCGACACCCGGTCTCGGTCCGGGCTCCTGTTGAAGCTGAAGCTTGCCCAGGAGTCGCACCGCATACCGGACCAACCGATGAAGGTTCTTCGTCTTGGCGTTGTTCTCTGCTGCGCGTGACATGTACAAAGATAAAAAAAATCATTTATTTATGTATTATTTATTTATATAAGATTATTATAAACCTTATTATTCTTGCGAGGAGGGGGAAAGGGAGGAAGGGCAATGTAGTACTCATGCGGAGGCACAGCGAGTGGATGGCCTGTTCGACGTCGCTCTGGCGCAAGTGTGGTTTGGGGGGCAGCTGATGAATCGTGCGAAAAAGCCGCTGCCACGCCTCTTCGCCGGCTTTTCCGTCGTCGGCAAACTCGACATCGCCTGTGAGCAGCTCGAGCTCTTGCTCCAGGGCGGCAACCGCCGTCGAAGCACTCGCACCCATCAACTCTGCAGCTCTCGCCTTTGTGTAGTGTTGAGAACGAGAAAAAAGAAATTGGTTAGGAAAAGAATATGGAAAAGAAGAGCTTCGTTGGAGCCAAGACCAAAGCCATTCCGTTACCAGCCTCCAGCACCTTTGTTGTCCAGGTTTGGCCAAGGAAAGGAAAAGAGGCTGACTGTTTAATCCACACCCACGACTACTCCGGCCAGATGACTAGTCATCCTCACCATATGGGTTGGTCTTGAGGAAGTCAGCGTAGATCTCAGGCGCCTCAACACTAAGCTTCCCACCAACTTTAGGTGGATTGAATGTTTCCAGCGCAGACGGATTGTCCTGTCACAGGCACAAACACGGTCTCATGTTAACTTGATCAAGGATGAGTTCAGATGCCCACATCCAATGGAGCACGGACCTTGTGCTGCTCGAGGGCTTCCACGTAGGCCTGTACGCTGCCAATAAAGCTGGGCGAGATAAAGTGCGAGTTCTGGCTCTCATTGTCGATCTGCACGATCATCCTGCCAACACACAAATCACGTCAATATCACAGCAACGAGGGAGAGATAGCACACAATGGCCAGGCAAGACACACCGGGCCTGGGCCACCACCACTCATACCCCGATGAAAGGTCCAACGCGTTGTAACAGAAATCATAGTCGACGGGGCAGATCGGGATCCAGCTCATTCTGGTATTGAGAGTGTGAGACTCTGCAGCAAGCAAAGAGCACCAGTATGTGACATACCTGCGAAACAGGTATGGGAAGATCTCATTGTAGTGAAACTCTTCATCGATTTCCTCAAGGCTCGAGCACTCAATGAATCGGGTCATGCCTGGGGCCTCACGCGGGACCCCATTGCTCCACTTGAAGAATGCCTCCAGTTCTAGGGCACAACATGTCCATGTCAGCATACCAATAGCTGACCAAAGAAAGTCTTGTGGTCTGGCAAAGCGATTAAACCAAGAGACAAAGGGGAGACCTGGAGGGAACCACAGGCAAAACTTCGCTTTGGTGGCGCTCAGCTCTTCGTCGGTGGCGGGCTTGAGCTTGGCCTTCAGGTCGGGCAGGCACGCCTCGATCCGCTCCAACAGACGCTCCATCTTCACTCTCGTGTCCACCTGCAGGTCATCCGCCGAACGTTGTGCGTATGGTGAGCATCAGACCATCTTCCGAGCCCACGGCAACCGCGCACCTTTTCAATGGCCTTGACCACCTCATCAGGCAGCTCTGCGTTGTTGTGGTAGTCCATCTCTCTATCGACAATGATCTGGGCACACAGAGCAACAAGAGAGGCCGGTTGCACGCGGAGGCACGCCGAGTGCTGGAACAGCGACGCCAGTGCCGGATCGCTCTGGATGCCAGCTCTCACCGATCGCGGTGTTGCACTACATTCATCAACGCATTGTGTGTGTGAGTGTGTGAGAGAAGGGTTAGTGATTCCAGCAATGCGAATCAACACGAGGTTTCGTTCTTGCACGCACCAATCGAGATCCAGGCCATGGGCTTTCTGAGCGACCCGGGAACCGACCAACAGTAGAGCCTGCGCCGAGTAGAGTGCAGCTTCCTTGTATCCGCTCTCATCGCCCGGCGCAGCCTCCTTCCCCGCCCGCAGCACTGATTGTCTCAATCAGCGCCGAATAACAATACTAATAAATAAAAAAATGAAATGATTATTTATATTACAATTTAATTTTATTATCTGAATTAATAAAGATAACAGCAGTGAGGTACCCGAGAGAATGGCATCAACCAGGGCTTGGGGGGGCCTGGTGGGTCCGGGTTCGCTCCCCTCCTTCTCGGGCTCGACACGATGCTGGAGGAAGAGGTCGCGCCACCTCTGCTCGGCCACCACCCCGTCCAAGTGGCCGGTCGTGTGAAGCCTCTTCTTGTCGTTGTGCTGCGTCTCATCAGCGCTAGAGGGGGCGGTGGGAGGAGGGAGGAGAGCCACGCGCAGGAGCTCGTCCAAGAGACTCCACACGAGGGTCATGCTCTCCCGGTCCAGCACAGACACACCACGAGCGCTCTTTGGAAACGCTGCCACCAGCACCTCGCGCAACTCCCTCGAGAGCTGCATCTTTTACAGTTGTTGGTTGTGGTGCCGTGAAGAAGAGGCCAACTCAACGGCCTCGTCGGCCCATTTTTTTCTTGGTACAGCCTTTGGCGAAATCATTACTTGGCTTGCGGTTGCGCCGCTAGAGCTTGTTGATGACGAAGGCGCCCGCTCGATGACGCCGGCCTCGAAGGGCTTGTTCTTGAGGACTTCGTTGGGGCCATAGAAACCCTTGCGGATGCTGGTCAGCGCATAGACCACTGTGCGCGGGCCAAGGAACGTCGCAGGGTCGCTCACGCTGTTACATCCGACCTTGAATCGCACACACCACCGCGACACACACCAAACGACGTCAGCTGTGATATCTTACAGCACCGTCCATCAAATGGTCAACGCACCTGAGAGTAGTCGCCCATGATGATGCCAAGCTTGGCGGTGCCGGCGTTGACTTTCTTGTGCTGCTGCCGAGATGGAGGAGAATCACTGGACTCGTGGGTGGCGGTCACAGGCACGAGGAGCGTGAGAGGCGTGAACTGGGCCTCCTCCTTCATGCCCTCGTAGATGCCCAGGTTGGCGCTGATCACAAACGGATCGGAGTTAAACACCAACAGGCTTTAGGTCCGATAGGGCGGAGGGAGCACTGCCGCACCTCGTCGCGCCATTGCCAAAGTGGCTGCGGAAGCCCTGTGTAGAGGCCCCGGAGGTGGTTAGTATAAGCGTTATGTGGCAAGTGGACGAAGAATGCCGATAGGTACGCAGATAGAGTCGCCGACGTAGGATTGGTGCGGGAAGGAGGCCTCGTCCATGAGTATGCTCGACTTGATCTCCCCGCCCACCACCACGCGATCGCCGAAGATGCAGTTGCCCCGAATCCGCGCGCCCGTTCGCACGACGCAGTTCTTGCCCACGATCGTCGGTCCGCACACCGACGCAAACGGGTCCACCACCGTGTCCTCTCCGATATATACATCACCTGATTGGTGTCGGTCATGCAACGAGCAACGCCACCTTCAGCAAGACATAAAGATACCACATCACCTTCGTCTGCATCAGCATCAAACTAATATTGAGGAGGTCGCTTACCTTGGCTGAGGTCGATGTGGCAGCCAAGCAGCCGCGCACCGGCGCCCACGTAGAGCCGACCACCAGGCCGACCGCAAATGCTGCTGGGCTTCACTGTCACCGACGTCGATGCGAGTGAGCCATCGCCACCAGCAGCTGGGGCGGTCAAGACCACCAGAACGGCGTGACCATTCCCACGAACATCGGCGGCCGCTGTGCTTGTGTCCAGGCATCGGCGCAGTTGCTCACCATCGACATGCCATGGCTTGCAATCGAGGGCGCGGCCGCTCGCATCGACGCGGGCCACGGTGGTGTGATGAGAGGAAGAGGAGGAGGCAAGGGTGGTGAACCAGTGGGAGAGGTAGGCGGGCAGACGCTGCAGGGCCTCGTGCACTGGACGGCTGTGGTCGAACAAGCCCGCATGCGCAAATGGGTGGGACGCAAAGTCGAAGTAGAACCCCACCCTCAACCGAACTTCCACATCTTCATCGGCCCTCTGTTGTGCCATCTCTTGCTTTTGTTTTTATTTTTATTTTTATTTTTGTTTGTTGTTGTTTTTCTTTTGCGAAAATTCGACATTTGAAATTTCGCGACATAGAAAAATGCCGGAATATTCGAGAAGGAAAACAGACATAAAAGCTGGCCTGGGCCTCAATTGATTGATACCCCGAGGGAGCATGAAGACGCTGTTGCCGCCACCGCCTAGGTTGCCGGTGCAGCCCCTCGCTACGTCTTCTCGTCCACAGCCTGTACGCACCGTCTCTTTCCCACCTCCGCCCCCGCTCATCTCCGCTCCGCCGGCATCTTCATCGTCTGCGCCTCCCTCCACCGCCTCTGCCGCCAGTAGCCGGCGCAGCGTTTTTCCTCCCGCCCCGCCACACATCAGCCCCGCCTCATCTTCTGCCGCAAGTGTCTCCGCGTCATCTTCGCGGGCTCTCCCCTTGGCGAGTGTGAGTACGAGTCCCCGCCCAGCAAGCCCCCCTTCTTGCCCTCCTGTGCGGACTGCGTGGCCACCGCCACCACCGCGCCTCTCGCCCGTTGGAAGTCCCTCTGCCGGAGTGCCGCCGGCAGCAACCAAGGCCACCAGCAGCGCCGCGAGGAATGGAGGAACCAGCCCGATATCAACGACGACTACAGCGACCAGCACAACCAGCTTCACGCCAGCACTACCCACCGGCGGAGGTGGACAGCCACGACCAGCGTGGCCACCTGCGCCACCGCGACTCACCACCGCTGCTGGCACAGCCTCGGGGACGCGCGCATCTCGCGCAAAGTCCGAGTAGTAGACCATCCACCATCTCGGCGGCACCGGCGGCACCGGCGACGGTTCGAGTGTCACGCTCCGCTAGCCAGGCGGCCTCATCGCGTACTAGTGCGTCGACGGTCCTCCAACACCAACACCACGCGCCCGACAGCGTGGCCGCCAGCGCCGCCGCGCCTGACCTCTGCGAGCGCTGCGCCACCGGCGGCGGGGCCAGCAGGAACCACAACGATGTCAGCACCGAAGGCGAGCGGCAGCGAGGTGGCGGCGGAGCAGCGGGCACAACGAGCAACACCGTGGCCGCCAGCGCCGCCGCGTTTGTCCCAGGAACCGGCGCCTACGTCGCCGCAGCTCCCAGCGGTCGATGGAAAGAGGAGCCCGCCGGCCTGGCCACCGGCACCGCCCCGCCTTCGGGCCGAAAGCGACGCCCAGCCGGCAGCCACCACCACTGCGCCGCCGGTGCCTGCGAGGGGCCGGGTGGCCTGGCCACCAGCGCCACCGCGCCTGTCGACAGCGGAGAGGACCGACGACACCTTGAAGTCGGCACCGGGGGTCGTGAGCGGCGAGCCGGCTCAGCAGACCAAGAGGTCCACAGCGTGGCCTCCGCCGCCGCCGCGCATCCAAGGGAGCGAGGCGTTGGCACCGCAGTCGACACCAACTTTGGCACCACCCGCGGCAGCGCGCGCAGCACAACCGAGAGAGTGACGGGCGCGCGTAGATTGCATTGGAGCCCACCGGCACCATCGCGCCTACCCACTTCGCCCACGCCACCTTCTGCCGCTCCAGCGCCTCCTATGCAGCAGCGAGGCCGCGTTTCCTCGCCGCCCGCCGGCCTTTTGCTTCCACGACCGCCACCACTTCCGACCAGCACTGCGCCAGCGTCCGACAGCAGCACGGCAGCCACGGCAGCTACGGCCACTCCGGCGGCTGTCAAGATATCATCGGCATGGCCGCCACCTCCGCCTCGGATCCAAGTCGACGTCACAACTCAGTCTCGAGCGGTGGACGCCCCGGTGAAGACGGCGTGGCCGCCGCGGCCAACCCCGCTTCACAATATGGACACGATCACCGGCACCGCCGCCGCCGAGCCTTCACCGATCTCGGCCGAGGTGCAGGTCTCGGCCTCAGCCGAAAAGCCGGTGTGGCCGCCTCGACCTCCGCGCCTGCCAGCCGCAGGCTCACCAGTCGCTCCACCCGCCTCATCGTTCGCCACACCGCCGGCTCCGCCGCCCGACCGGCAGCTGCAGCACGATGCCATGGAGAGCGGCGACAATCACGACCGCGACCACGACCACGAGCATGACTACGACCACGACCAGCTGTCCGGGCTGCCGGCCTACGAGCGTAAACGACTACGCAACAAGAGCAAGCGGGAGGCCAAGCGCAAACGCGAGGCCGAGCGCAAGGAGCGCGAGCGGCACGCCCGGGCCGAAGCCAAGCGACAGAAGAGCCAGCAGGAGCGTGCCCAGAGAAAGCGCGAGAGAATGCAGACCGAGGCCGAGACGCGGCAGCATATCGAGGCCGAAGCCGAGCGTCAGCGCATCGAAGAGGCCGAGCGCCTGCGCGCCGATGAAGAACGTGCGCGGCCGCTTCTGAGACTCGTGCACGCCCTCGACGCCGGCGATGACGTCAGCGGCGGACTCCTGCCAACCCCCACTGCGACGGCGCCCAAGCGCAAGCTGGACCAAATGGCGGGTGGTGGCAATGGCGACGGCGAAGGCGAAGAGCAGCGGAAGCGGCGGCGACGGCGGTCGGGGTCGAATGCCGGAGGCGGCAGGCGCGAGCAGCAGCGACGCGAGAGGGAGGAGAAGAGGCAGCGCGACGCGCGCAGACGCGCCGAGAAGCCCAAGGCCGTGTGCAAGTTCTTCCTCAACGGCACCTGCAAGCGGGACGAGTGCGTGTTCTCGCACGACGCCGTGCCCATCAAGAAAACCGAACTCTGCCGCTTCTTCAGGACCGGTACGTTCGTGTGCGCGTGTGCGGTTGTGTGCATGTGTGTGTGTGTGCGGTTGTGCGTGTGCGGCGATGATGATGATTATTTACGTGTGTTCCGCGTTGTGTCACAGGTATGTGCTTGAAGGGCGACGACTGTCTGTTCTCACACGACCTGAAGGCGGTGCCGTGCAAGTTCTTCTACCTGTACGCCAAGTGCCAGCACACCGACGCCGAGTGCCGATTCTCGCACAGCGTCAGCCGCGAGGAGGCCCTCGCCCACTTTGAGCGGGAGAAGGCCGAGAAGGAGGAGGAAGAGCGCAAGCGGCGGGAGAAGGAGGAGGCCGAGGCCCTGGGCATCGTCCTGCCCACCACCACGACGGCCGGCGGCAGCGACGAGCCGAGCGCCGCAGAGGCCATCCTTCCCTTCGGCATCTCGTTCGTGCGCACCGACGACGCAGCGCAAGCGGCGGTCGAGGCTGCAGTCGTCGGAGCCAAAGAGGAGGACGAGGAGGACGAGGAGAGTGACTACGAGGGAACGTACTCTGAAGACGACGAAGAAGACGACGAAGACGAAGACGAAGACGAAGACGACCAGAAGGAGGAAGTGCTCCTCCCCTTTGGGCTCTCGGCGTCATCGTTCGCGCGACCGACCCACGACAGCGCAGCGAGCCGAGGCGATGAACTCGACGGCTCCTTCCCTGCCTACGCCCCGTGAGGTAGCGAGTTGCAACGAGGCCAGCGGGCCAAACGGGAAGATCTGGCATTCTCGCTCTTCCTGTTGGCCAGCAATAAAATCCACGGACCACTAGGAAACTTACTTGACACCACAAAAGAAGCCAGCGCAGTTCCAGTCGGCAAAGAGAGGAAGAACATGCAGGCGGCAAGGCGGTGCGGAGCGGTGGTGGCCATGATGGTGCTGGTGTGCCTTTTCACAGCGGCGAGTACCAACGTTGCGGACGCCGTTGGTGGAGCAGAGCCAGCAGCGCGCGGGTGCAGCATCGCAGGCAAGTGGCGGTCGTTCGATAACAGCGAGCACATCAACCTCAACATGACCATGACCTTTGTGGCCGACGGGACCTACCTGTCCAACGTAGAGAGCAAGTCGTTCCCGTGCCACTGCATCTTGGCCGAAACCGGTGTGTGGAGTCAGTCGCCGGCTCAGACCGACCTCGTCCTCACCTCCAAGGCCTGCCACTGTACTCTACCCCCCCCCACACTTCACCGTAAGAAAAGTGGGAGTGTGCCTCTTCGTCTGAATTGACCACCGTGGCAGCGTCTGATTGCTGCAGCTGTGAGACCGGTCCCGTAACGTACGATCTTAAGTACACGGCCAGCTGCAACGTGGTGTACTTCGTCATCCCCGACCAAGGAGCGGTACGTGTCCTGCGTCTCCTTCCTCCCCGATCGTCTCCTCTTTACGGCGGCTTGTCTTGACTCTGGTCTCCGCATTGCACCTGTTTGCAGACCCTCGACTTCAAGCGTGCCTCCGCTTGAACCATCACGCCTTACAGCTGAGGCACAATGTAGGGAGACAGCGCCCTTCTGCGCGACCGTTCCCGGCACCTTCTCTTCCGTTCATCACTCTCATGTATTGCGCTGCTCAAGGAATCACGCTCCTTCCCTACAACTTGGCCGCTGCGGCATCGGCAGCGTTGGTGGGGCTTGCCCTGGTGGTGTCCCAGGGGTACCAGGACTTGGCGCCCCTCTTGTGATCAATCTGGCATCACGTGTAGGTGAGGTAGAGCGAAAGGTAGAGCAAAAGTGAGGCCGCGCAGTTGCAAACGGTACCGGTTGGTGCTGTGTGCTACGTTTCTTCCTGGGGCGGATCAATGCGCTGCTCCACGTCATGTTTCATTCGTCGGAGCTATAGTGCGACAGGGCGGCGTCAGTTCGAAGGTGGTGGCTTGGCAGCGCTTGGGCACCCACCAGGTTATTGAATGATTCGCATTGGGGGAGGGAGGTGTAAACCAGAAAAGGCCTGAGCAAGCCGTACAGGACTTGAACCTGCTCCACCTGCCCCAAGTCATTGAAGTCATTTCTGAAGCCATCCAAAGAACTAGAGCGCAGTGGTACAAATGACCCACGGCACAGCAGACACGACACGCGCGATCATTCCAGCAGCATCAGCGTGAGATGGTCATCGTGCAACCAAGCTATGGCGTGACCAGGGAGGGAACAGTACTGGAACTTTTGGGGATCGAGGAAGTTGAGGAGTGGCCACAACTCCTCGATGCTGTTTTGGAGCGGCGTGCCGGTCAACAGCAGAACGTCCGAGAAGCCGTAGCTCTGCAGCTCCATCACCAGCTTGCTGTCCTGCACTCGCAGAGGAGTAAGTATAGAATCGCGGGAAGACAGCTGGGTGGTGGAAGCGAAGAGGCCCACCTTGTTCTTGAGCCGGTGCGCTTCGTCGATGACGGTGTAGCGCCAATCGATGGTTTTCAGGTGTGCACTGTCCACTATCATCATTTCGTACGAGGTAACCAGCACGTTCCACTTGAACAGATTAGGAATGGCACGGCCCTGCGGCCCCCGGTTGGCGATGAATGGGGAACGTTGATAGATGGCCAGTGGTCAGCCAGCAGGGATAACTAACTACAGGAGCGCGCCATACCTCGGCGTCCAGGTAGTTCCATTCGTGTTGGCGAATGACCTGGCGCGCTGATTGTGGTGCCTGGTAGACGAGAACGTTCATATCTGCAGTGGAGAGGGATAGCGTTGAGTACACAGAAAGAAATGCTCATACGCCACATCCAAGTACCTGTCCATTTTTCGATCTCACGCTTCCACTTGCTGATGGTGGCCAAGGGCGCGATGACCAGGAAGGGTCCGCGGATCTTCTCCACGGTGAACAGGTGCCACATGGCGGCGATGCTCTGCACAGCTTTGCCTATTATGGCATAAAATGAATGTAAGCTCAAATCGTGAGGCACACTTCACAAAGGGAGGACCAGGGGTTGTGCCACGTACCCAGGCCCATTTCGTCAGCGAGCATGACGTTGCGGTGGTGATACCAATTGTACACAAGCCAGTTGAGGCCCTCCAGCTGGTAGGCCCGGAGCCTGTTGCCGTGTTTGAATCTGGTTGGATGGGGCTGACGGTTAGCTCCCATCTGGTCCCTGAGCGAAGAGAGACATAGCATGGAGCAAAAGGCGCGCACTCGGGCGACTCATTATACGGTCGCCATTGCTCGGCAGCGGGACGCTCCAGCGGACCATTCGATGCCGGGGGCAACTGGTTGATGCGCTTGAACTGCGCGATCTTCTCATCATCCTATGGCCACACGCCACACGCCACACGCAACACGCCACACGCAACACGCCACACGCCGCCACACGCCGCCACACGCCACACGTGAGTACAGGAAAGGGTACTGCTTCGGTCGAAGCAGCCAAGTACCTTGACGTCGGTGGCGAGCTCCCACGTGCTTTCGTTGTAGGGCGCCGATTCCCACTTCACCAGGTATTTGGTCACCGCATTGCCATCGCCGTCCAGCTCCTCCTTCACACTCAGGATCTTGTCGACTTGCGCGCGGTCGGGCTTCTCTTCATCTTCGCAGCCACCACTTTGGCGGCCGGGCTCGGGCTGCCCACCCGGTCGGCAAAGTCAACGTCAGATTCAAGGAGCCTCAACATGCGTCGAAGACCTCAATAAGAAAGTGTACCTCCACCCCGACTTGGCGCACCTTGGGTTCTTCTTCCACTTGATGCGTCTCGTGGTGCTCTCCATCTGGGGTGCCTATGTCCGACATTTATGGACTCTTGTTCTGTGTCGAGGCAGAATAAGACCGTCGCAACTGAAGACCTTGACTTGCCGCACAAGACAAGATGCGTCGCTTGCAGATCTTGGCTAATAACCTGTGGCGCGTCTTCTTCCTCGAAACCTGCAAATAATCAAATAAATTCAGATAAATTGTAAATGGCGGCAAGGGAGAAGATCGTGCGCGATTTGGGTCGATTTCCAAGCTTGGGGGAACTGCTGGAGGCTTTCTTTGCCCCGCCTGGTGCGCCAGAGGAGGTCAGGAACGATTGCCAGGAAGCATGGAAGGCCCACTGCTACAATCGGGACTTCCCCATCTACGAGTGCTGGACGAGCGATTACATCGATGCACTGGCGCGCTACCTCCTCGAATGCAGGCAACGCTACGCTGGCGAATGTGCAGATGGGAAGCCCCTCCGAGTGCTAGAGGCGGGGGCCGGCACGGGCAAGCTCACCTTCGGGCTGCGACAGTCACTTGCGCGCTGGGTCCGCCATCCATCAATCAACCCCATCCATCATTTCCTCCCTTGACACCACGCTCGCACAACGTAGCAGCAAGGCCGTGGAGACGAGCACTGCGGGATCGTGATCGAGGCAGTAGACAACTCTGAGCGGCCGATGAAGCGCCTCTTCCCCGATGTGGTGCGCGAGGCGGACTACCGGGAGGCCCTCCAGGAGACCGACTACACGATCGTGCTGTGTGCGTGGATGCCCTTCGGGGCCGACTGGACCAGCGACTTTCGGGGCAAGGTAGGTGTGGCGTCGAGCGCGTGTCGTGCGGTGGCGTGCGAGTGCGTGACGTTGATCTGGGGGTGGTCGTGTGCTAGGCCAGCGTCAAGGAGTACATCCTGATCGGCCACACCGGCGATGGGCTCAATGGCGACCCCCTGCGCACCTGGGGCTACCGCAAGCTCGCCCACGAGGACGAGAGTGAAGACGAAGACGAAGACGAAGATGAAGACGGCGAGCACTTGGAGGGCTACATCGCAGAGAGCGAGCGAGCGTATGTGAAGGACGGGTTTGAGCGCGTGGACCTGCCTCACCTCAGCAAATGGCAGCTCTGCCGGTTCGACAACGTGAGCTCCCTGAGTGGGCAGGTGCGTGGGTCCTTGCTCTCAGCCACACGTGATGTGTTGATTACTTCCGCCGCGTCTGACCAGCCACCGCACACACTTGGCGCAGACGGGCAGCTCGCGCACCACCTCCTTCCGACGCAAGTAGTCCGCGCTGCGCGGACGCGGTGCGCGACGCGATGATGCTAGCGATCAACGAGGGCGTTACTTTCCTCTCACTTCCAGCAGGATGCTCTTCCTCTTCTTGTTCTTGGATCCGGAACGAAGCAGAGACGAAGTCATCATCGTTCTCGACGTGGATTGACGAAGCCCGAGCGCAACCATCACCAACAGGGCTGACTTCGTTACGTCGGGCGATCACCAGCTTCGCCGACCGCGCTGCATGGAGCTGTTGTTGACGCACCTTCCCGGGAGCTGTGTTCTTCGCCGGTTGACGGTGTGGAGGTGGCGTTGGGCAAGCCAGGCCGAATCCCCGTGCAAACAGAGGACTTGATCACCGTGGATCAGCACCACGGAGTCATCGACGCAAGCTCGTCTTCTCTTCCGCTCGTTCAAAGCAACCCTTCTACGCGCGATCTGATCATCACCAGGACCATCAACAAGACATCTGCCTCTTCTTGAAGGAATTCAAAATATCCCGCCTCTGCTCGTTTGGAAATAATTTGAATTTCTCAAGAGTTGGAAAAGGCGGCGGTGTGATTCTTGTCGACTAAGGCGTGGAAGGTCTGGCGAAAAGGCGATGGCGCGGGCGGCGAAATACCCCCCGCTTCGTTGGGCCTTGAAGTGGTGGCTCCGGACGGTGCTGCGCGAGTAGGTCCGGGTGGCCGGCAAGGCGCTCCGCCATAAAAAGGAAGAGCGCTCACCGCCTGCGCCCAACAGTTGAGCAAAAGCAGACGCACCACTACACCAACTCTTCATTCTTTCCTCTACTTCCATTTTTGTGCAGATCGCTCAAGATCGACGCTGCGCGGAGAGAGATTAGATTGAAATCCAAAACATTGAGAAAGAGAGATGGCGACCGCCGTCAGAGAACGCGCTGGCCGCGACGTCGATCGGGCCATGGGTGCCTTGCACCGAGCCGAGGAGAAGATGAAGGACAAGCTACACGACGAGTCGATCCTGCGGGGCTCGCCCCCCGGGAGCTCTGCATCCGCCGATGCCAAGCCCTGGGGCGACTGGGGCGGCTTCGAGGGCGAGTTCGGGGGCCACTTCACCACCGCCTTCCTCACCTTCTTCGTCCCCACCATCCCCTTCCTCCTCTACCGCGCCTGCACCGAC
>LQHA01000156.1:0-16479 GCA_001567625.1 Acanthamoeba polyphaga | reverse complement strand
GTCGTGTGTGTGTGTGTGTGTGTGTGTGTGTGTGTGTGTGTGTGTGTGTGTGTGTGTGTGTGTGTGTGTGTGTGCGCGCGTGTGTGTGCGGTGCGAACCTTTGTGCGGGGTCTCGTCGCCAGCAGCATTGGATGATGTTTTTGAGGGTCGTGTGGCTCTCGTCGGGCACGGCCAGGCATTTGCCCTGATTGCGGACGGCGGTGAGGACCTGCGCGTCGTTGGAGCCCTGCCACGGGCGCAGCAGCTGGCCCGTGCAGATCTCCCACAGGAAGACGCCGAATGCCCACACGTCGGCCTTCATCCACGCCGCACTCGTTGCCTTGAAACGCGTTTCCGTTTTTCGCATCAGTCCCAATTCCCACATGCGTGCGCCGTGTCTTGTCGCGTGCGTGTGCGTGTGCGTGTCGTGTTGCGTGTCGTGTGCGGGGCAAATTACCTCTGGAAGAGGACTGACCACATTGACGGGCATGACCTCGGGTGCCATCCACTGCAACGCAACACCTTCGTTAATGTTGTTGTTTTTTTATAAGCCCGAGTGCGCTTACGGTAAGGGCACGGTACCCGCGTGTGCGCGTTGACCCTGGTCAAGCCGAAGTCGGAGAGCATTCCCCGCATTCCGTGGGAGACCATCACGCTCGCAGCTGCGCAGCACTCAGTCAGTCCCGTGGGTGTCATGTCGGCTGAAGGTGGCGGTACCGGCAATGTTCTTGTGTGGAATGTGGTGGCTGTGCAGGAACTGCAGGCCCTCCGCGGCGTCGATGGCGAGAGAGAGGAGCAGCGCCATGGGCAACCGGGTGTGCCGCACCAGCAGGTCGCGAACGCTGCCATAGTGCGCCAACTGTTTGTCGCGTTTAGTGCGCGTGTCGCGTGCGTGTCGTGTGCGTGCGGCGTTGGTGGTGTACCTCCATAACGATACCGATGCCGCCCTCGGGCGGGTCACATGTACCATAGACATAGGCCACGTGCGGGTGCAGCCCCACAGCCTTGCTACAAGATGAAGACAGACAAATGTGGTGAGTAAGCCACATTGCGAGCCTGCGATTGTGGGGGGGGTGTCATGTCTCACCTGACGGTGTCGATCTCGGTTTGGATGGCTCGGAGGTCAGCCAGGTTGAGGGAGTCCTTCTTGACCCGCTTCACCGCACATTCTATCCCGCGCCACCGCGTCTGGAACACCTTAGTGTGCCCGAACGCACCTGTTTTGACCGAATCCCGCATGAGTGAGGCCTGGACATGCGCGGAACTAATACCAAAAACAATCGATAAGAAAATGGCCGTCGCACCGTTGCCGATGAGCTTGGCGTTCTTCCAGTCGATCTCCCGCTGGTCGAGCACGGTCTGGGTCGGCGAGAGGCCCAGCAGGCTCATCACGCGCACCAAATCGACGTCACTTCTGAAGCGTTTGGCGTCAGGGAATGGAGGTACAAAAAAGTACGACGCGGCTGGTTCGTGGTACGTACCGAGGGCTGGCGGCCACGGGTTGGGGCGGCGGCTGTGTGGCCGCACTCGCTTCGCGCTGGGGGACACGAACCGCGTTGGCGGCCTTCTCAGTCCGCAACTGGGCGACTTCGCCCTTGAGTCGTGCGACTTCGTCCTTGAGGGCCTCGAGCAAGGCCTTCATCTCCTTCATCTCTTCTTCGCTCTTTTCCTTCTCTTTCGCTTCGCTTTCGCTCTTTTCCTGCTTCTTCTGGCTGTTGCCGACGTCCGTCTGGAGAGCCTCGATGGCCTCCATCAGCTGGCCTCGGGTCTCGTCGATCTCCTCGCGCAGCTCTCGTCGCACCTCCTCCAGCTCCTCGCCGAGCAGCTCGTCCACCTCCTTCAGTATCTCCTCGCGCGCTTCGCCTCCGGTCTTGGTGCCGACGCAACTGTCGCCCGATCGAAGATCTTCGTCGTCGACGGTCGACGTGATGATCATCGACTGGGCGTCTTCGCGCTGGTGCTCCTTGCGGATGGCCTCCTCCTCGAGCTGCTTGTGGATCTTCTCGACGATCTCCTCCTCGGCGAGCACTCGCCCGCGCTCGTGGGCCGCGATCTGCTTCTTCAACTTCTTGATGTCCTTGGCGTGCTTCTTGTTGATGTCGTCGCGCATCTTCAGCATGTCGTCCTTCATCCTCTTGGCCTCCTTCTTCAGCCCCTTCTGCATCTGCTTGACCGTCTTCTGCAGGGCCTCGATCAGCTCCTCGTCGTCGCCCCCATCGTCCGTCTCGAGGTCGAGCGCGTAGAGCACGTCGTTGTGCGGGTGCGTCTTGATGGCGACCCTGTACAACGTGTCTTTATAGAATCGCGTGTCGGACTTAAAAATTAACGACACTGCACACACTCATAGGAGTCACGATGTGTGTACCATCGCTGATCCAGGCGGCGCTGCTGCATTTGCCGTTGGGCGGCGGACACAGTGCGTCCACGGCCCGCCACCGCCTCCTCCCTACGATTGGATTCACACCATCAAATTAATTACAGGTAAAAGGCAACAATGTAGCAAGGCGCAGAACCAGGGGGCTTTGTTGGGGGGGGGGACGTGGATTGCACACGTACTGATATCGAACTGGTAGATGTCGTTGAGGTTGGCCATCGAGTTGATGCCTCCAAAGATGTAGAAGCTGCCGCCCACCAACGCCGCCGAATGACCCCATCTGCCCCAAATCATGCCCGGACGAGAAGTGAGTTTAACCCCGGCAGTGGTCGATGTATGGTCATCTGCACGTGATCGAGCGCATTGTTGTGTGTTACGTACCGTGGCGGAGGCACGTCGCCCTTCACCGGCACCTTGGACCAGAGCTGCTTTTTCAGGTCAAAACTGCACACAGAGAAATAAACAAGAAATGTCAAAAAAATGAATAAAGTATTATATAAAGTAATAATAAAACAAAAGAGAGGGTACCAGTAGAGATCGTTGGAACCCTCGGTCGCGCCCTTCTTTCCGCCGAAGAGATAGAGGCGCTGGCGGTAGGCGGTCAGCGAAAAGGAGCCCAGGTTCTTGAGGAGCTCGTTCTCCTCCTTCGTCAGCGTTTGCCACTTATACACATTCTTGGCCGCTGTTGGTTGTTCGTCACGACCAAGCACGCAACAGACGTCAGCTCAAACGGCGCGAGTACGCTGACACAAACTTTGCTGAATTGTGTGTGTGTCGGGGAAAGAGGAGGAAAAGTTGTACCTAGATCGAGCACATTGACTGCCCCGTCCCACGAATCAACGCTGTACACCTTTTAGGGACCCGAGAAAATGTGGTGAGTACTGCATGAATTGGGGCCATGTAGGTATGCAGGATGTACCTTGCTTCCGCATCGCGTAAGGCTGGTGCACCACATCTTCTTCTTGATGGTGATGGGACCGTCCCACTTGCCAGTAGCTTCGTGGGACCACCACGCACACGCACAGTACCACCCTGTGAGCACTCTCAAGTATACCGGAGGGGAGGGAGTGAAACAGAACGTACCGGGGTCGTAGATTTGCAAGGCCGTCTTGCCCTCCCGCTTTTCGATGAGCACGTGCAGCAACTGGTCGTACATGAACAGTCCCTCGATGCTCTGGTAGGGCGCGTCGCTGATCGACTTGGGCAATGTCAGGCGTCGCCACTGGCCGTCGTCTGCACTCATAGAAGAAAAAACGTCAGCCAACGACTTTGAATTCGTCGCCTTCGCTCTTCTTCGCTCTTTGCCCGGGGGGGGGGGGCGTTACCGACGGAGAGCGCGAAGATGGCTCGTTCCTGGTGAATGTACGCCGTCGAGGCGTCGGAAGAGAGGGCCACGTAGGGGCACAGTTCCTTCACGGGCCAATCGCCCATGAGCTTGGAGGACGTCCACATCCTGTGCGCCTCTGTGGTCACGTCCCCGCCGCGGCCAGGGCAGTCAGTGTGGTGGTCAGCGTCGCTCACGGTTGAAACGACACAACGGGCAGCAACGGAGACAGCTTCGCCAGATGCAGCCGCACGCCAGCAACGCATTGGGTCAAGAGAGAGGGCAATGGAAGAAGAACAAAGATAAAAATGCGCAGAGCAGCCACCAACAGCAAACGGAGAAATAAAAATAGTAATAAAGATGCGGCACAACTCCTCGCGGCGAAAGAAACAGAACAGTGCTGGGGAGTGCCAGATTTCGTTTATTATTTTGATTAAATCTGTATTATAGGTGCCTAATCGAATATTCTTTTATTTTATTAAATGAAGCCGCGTGGAGAGGTCAAAAGAAAGAAATCCAAAAGTCATTGATTGCCCCAAGAAGAACTAACGTTTCACTCACCATCTTGAAACAAACACGAAAGCCTGACGTACAAACGTGACAGGCGCAGGCGTACCTGTGGGGTTTCGAGGCGTGGGATCCACGTCCATCTTCTCGTGTTCTCGCTGTGGCCAAATGAACGGATAAAATGAACGTTAGGCAAGAGCACCAGGATTGGTGCAAACTAAGCCCAGCGCCCAGCAACATCTTTTGAACTCCGCACCACCCCCAACCATTGCGGCTGCAACAAGAGAAGGGTACATTCAAAAATCCACCCAAATGCCTTGCTGTTCTCTCGCGTGCAACCCTTCCCCCCGACACGACACGCTCGGGAGGAGAAGAGTGATCTTTTGCACGCCACACGCCCACTCACCCCCGAGCTGGCGCGACGGCCATTTCGCCGCTATCCCGCTTTCGCCGCGTGCGGAGGAGATACATAAATAGGGCTCAACAGTCAATACGTCAACACTTGCACTACAAACAAACACCACTACTACACTATGGCCACAGCAGCAGGACAGAAGGCGGGTCATGTGGCGCTCGTGACGGGAGCCAACAAGGGCATCGGGTTTGCCATCGTTGCTCAACTCGCCCGCGCTCGCCCCGACTTCCACGTACCTACCCCCGCACCGGATTCTCATTCAATTGAAGGCCCCTTCGATTGCAAGAGATTTGGTGGTGTTGAAGAGTGGGGCTGTTGCGTGGTATGCAGGTGTTGGTGGGCAGCAGAGATTTGGCGAGGGGCGAGGAGGCGGTGGCCCAACTCAAGGCGACGGTGTGGCCAACGTGGGCGTGCTGCAGGCTGGACCTCGACGATGAGTCATCCATCACCACTGCCGCCGACACCGTCGCCAAGACCTATGGAGGTGAGAATTGATCAAATCTTATCTTATTTTATTTATTCTTTATTCTTTATTGCTCATCTATTTATTTATTTATTTGTATTTATTTATTTATTTGCTGAGCTCAGGGCTGGACGTGTTGGTGAACAACGCCGGCATGGCCTACAAGGGCAACGCGTTCAATGAGGAAGTAGCGAGGACCACGCTGGCCACCAACTACTACGGCACCAAGAACGTGACCACCCACTTCCTGCCGCTCATCAGGGACTATGGTACGAATCAACACGCATTGCCTCTTCACCACCTCACCTCCCACATAGATGGTGCTACCATTGCACTCCACAAGTCCAACGGTCACATTCAATTCTCACTCTTTGCCTTCTTTTTCTTCATCACAGGGCGTGTCGTGAACGTGTCGTCGCGTGCCGGCTTGCTCTCCAAGCTCTCCTCCGACGCTCTGAAACAGGCCTTCACCCGTGAGGACCTCACGCTTGTACGTTCTTCTCCTTCTTCTTCTTCCTCCCTAGACTTTGAGCGCGAGCGCGCGGCGTGCGATTCCAACACGTTCGCTGTGGCGTGTCTTGTGTAGGAGGGGCTCGACAAGCTGGCGGACAAGTTCGTGAGCGATGTGGCCAAGGACACCTTCACCGCAGAGGGCTGGCCGTCCAACACCTACGGTGTTTCCAAGATCGCCGTGAATGCCCTCACCCGCATCGTTGCCCGAGAGGAAGCCAAGAACACCTCCAGGCACGACACACGCGACACACACGACACGACACGACACGCGCGCAGTGACTGACGTGCTTGGCGTTATCAGGAGGGGCGTGCTGATCAACGCGTGCTGCCCGGGCTGGTGCCGCACGGACATGGCCGGACCCAAGGCGCCTCGATCGCCCGAGGAGGGAGCCGACGTGGCCGTCTACCTCGCCCTCCTGCCCCACGACTCGCACTTCAACGGCCTCTTCTTCGCCGAACGTCAGCAGATCGACTACTGAACGAAACGTGTGAAAAAAAGAAAACAATAAAAGCAAAATAACACACATCACTGCTCTGCTGCTCTTCTTTCAGAAGCTGAGCTCCTTGCGCTCGCCAAAGAGGAGACCGTTGGAGGTGGCCTCGGCCGGCAGCAGCGACAAGTACACGGCCACGTCGGCTCCCTGTTCGGCTGTTGTTTTTCAACAAAACGAACAACACGCGACGGTTGCACGTCAGTACACAGAAAACGGGGGGAGAGAGGGGAGTGGGAGAACGCACGTGAGCGAGGAGCCTTGGGTCCGGCCAGGTCGGTGCGACAAAAGCCGGGGCAGCACGCGTTCACCAACACACCCGACCTGCCGGCAGCGGAGGGTGACCGTTAGCCGAGCGCGAACGAGCATGAACAAGATTACACGCAGGGCGGAAGAGCGAGGAGCGAGTACCTATTCGGGTTGTTGGCTTCCATGCGGGCCAGCACGCGAGTGAGTGCATTGGTGCCTGCATGAGCCGAGTCGGTCAGTGGAGTCTCATGACGGAGGCCGAGCATTGCATAGACCGCGGCACGCACCTATCTTGGACACCCAGTACGGGGCGGTGGGGTAGCCGGGGCCGGCGGGCCAGCCCTCCTCCTTGTATCGCCCTGGGCCACATCTGCGACGAACTTCTCCATCAACCCATCGAGTTCCTCCTGTGGTGGGTCGGTCGTGTGAGCCCGGTTCTCAAATGAAGTCGTCTGAAGCAAGGCAACGTACAAGGGTCAGGTCAGGCTTGGCGAAGGCCGCCTTCAGCGTCGGCACCGTAAGCTTGGAAAGTGAGGCCATTCTCGCGGTGACGTTCACGACTCGGCCTGCAGCACGCGCGAGCCCCAGTGAGTTGCTGCACTGCTTGTATGTGCGTGAGCGTGTGTGGGTACTCGAGGAGACAAATGTACCATTGTCGCGCAGTAGCGGCATAAAGCGTGAACATACGTGTCTCGTGCCGTAGTAGTTGGTATCGATCGTTGTTCTGTGCGCCCCACAAGACGTTAGCCTCGCACGCCACGTGCACGCACACGCACGCGTTCACACGCCAACGTACCTGGCATCGCTCTCGGTGAAGGTGTTGCCTTTGAGCGCGATGGCCGCGTTGTTGACCAGCACGTCCAGGCCCCCGAACTCGCTGTTGACCTCCACGGCCGCAGAGTGAAGAGACGACTCGTCGTCGAGGTCGACATGCAGCATGCGCACATTGTGGACCCCGTCGGCCTTGAGCTTGGCCACCGCCTCCTCACCCCTCTCCCAGTCCCTCGACCCCAACAGCACCTGGCACATACGCAAGGAAAATAAGTAAATATATAGATCAATTAAAAAATAAATGAATCATAATTAAACGAGATAAAGGGGCGTCGGTAGGTACGTGGAGGTCGGGGCGAGCGCGGGCGAGTTGAGCAGCGATGGCGAACCCGATGCCCTTGTTGGCTCCCGTCACGAGCGCTGCTCCTGTTCTCTGTGCCGCTGCTGCCATCTACGCTGGTTTATATCAAAAATCTAACTCGCTGGAGTTGAATGGGCGGTCCTGCTGGGCGGTCCTGCGTGGCGTGATGTCAAATACAAGAACACCGTCGAAGGCGCGATGTCCTTGTTGAGCGCACTCATGGCCATGAGCACGCCATGACTGCTCTTGTGGTCATGGTTGGCGAACAGGTACGCAAGCTTGAGAAAAAGATCATTTCCTTCATTTCCTTTTCATTTCCTGAGTGGAGTTTTGGCGGGAACGGATCATCTACAGCAAATCCGAACGAATTGGCTTCGTGCAGTGATCAGCAGTCGGTGCGGGTTTGATCGATTGAGTGTGGAGGGTTGCTGCCTGCAGAGCAAAAAACAAGACGAAGAATGAAGAGAGGAAGAGGAGGAGGCCGAGGTGCAAAATCGGGAGCGGGAAGAGCGCCCCCGGCCAAGAAGAGGAAGGCAGGCGAAGCTGATGACTCCCAGCAGGACAATGAAGATGACATGGAAACGACCACTGGCCTCACCTTTGCCGGTATGCTCAATGCATCACGACGCTGCTACTTATCTATGAAAGAATTAATTGATTTAATTTTTCTTTTCTTTATTTTGCAGACAAGGGAGAAGAGACAGGGTTCTGTGCGTTCTTCAACTCGCTCAACAAAAACAAGCCGAAGGACCTCATCCGCTTCTTTGAGCGAAAGGTACCGAAGTGCTGCAGTTCTACGGCGAGCTTTGTCCTGGCTGACCGTCCGGCATTGTGAAACAGAACGGACCCAACTACTACCACACAGCTCACGGCGAGGACGCACTCCTCATCGCCAACGATTACTATCACACGACCGATGCCATTACATACCTCGGTGAGTGCATCGTGTCGTGTGTCGTGCAGTGTGTGTCATGCACGTGTGCTGTTTCGTGTTCATGGCATGTGCGTGTGCTCAAGAATGGTCGGTCATGTCGTGCAGGAGCGGAGGGGCCAGACGGTCGGGGCGGCATTCCTTCGCAGGCCATCTCGCCTTCGCTGTTCGTCGACATCGTCCGCGATTTGCTCGTGAACAAGCGCAACCGCATCGAGGTGTGGGCCGTCCCGACCGGCGGTCCCAAGAACACGCAGAACAACTGGCAGATCATCAAACGAGCCTCGCCCGGCAACATTCACGACTTCGAAGACCTCATGTTCCACGATGACGTGGGAGCTGCTGGCGCCGACAACCCGATCACGCTCGCCCTGCAGTTTGGCTTCAAAGATGGTACACGCGGCCACACCACCCAGCACCCCGCAGTGGGTCGCCGAGACTCATCCATTCCGTACCCACGTTTCCAGGTCAGCGCATGGTTGGCGCAGCGTTCATCGATCTGAACACTCGCACGATCAACGTGTGCGAGTTCATCGACGACGACCACCTATCCAATGTGTACGTTGGCCACATGTACCACGCACAGGATGCGCTCAAGCGTCTATGGACTGATGTGGGACGTCACACGCATATGCACCACGCCACGACCGCAGCGAATCGCTGGTGGTGCAGGTGGGGGCAACCGAGTGTCTGCTCGTGCAGGAGGACGAGGCCGAGACTACGCGTATCCTGACTGTGCTTGAGGCGTGTAACGTGCTCGACACGCCCAAGAGGAAAGGTGGCGTGACCGTGCCACTCACCAGTTTTCCGTTAGGCGAGGTGTGGGCCTAACTCACAGTTCTTTCTCCCCGCAGGTGAGTTTGCGATCCATACGCTCGAGCAGGACCTGACGACTCTGCTCGCTCTGCCTCCGCTTCAACATAACTATGGTACGCTCGCGACGCCCAGATGCCAATACGCACCAATCACCGCACGCACTCACCCTGGGTGCAGATGAAATGCAAAAGCAATTTGCCATGGGCGCTGCGGCCTGCCTGATTCGTCACTTTGAGGTGCCTCGCGAATTCTTCACCTGGTCTCCGCAACATGTGAAACTGACTTGCCCTCTTACAGCTTCTCTCGGACAGCAACAACATCAACAAATGGCACCTCAAGTCCCACAACTTTGGCCAGGTTTACCACATTCCTCCTCTCTTTGGCCCCACACAATGTCGTGAGCACAACAGCGAGTGCTGACTTTGTCCGCGTTCAGTACATGCGACTTGACCGAACGGCGTTCGTGACTCTGCACCTGATTCCCGAAGGGAAAGAGAGTACGTACATTTGTTTGCAGTTGTGTGTCGTGATGGGCTAACGAACGATTTTGCATCAGAGCGTTCCATGAGCCTCTTCTCCCTGCTCAATCACTGCCGCACGCCCATGGGTTCTCGTCGGCTCGTCCAGTGGATCAAGCAGGTACCTGTCAGGTGGCTTATTTTATCATCAGCCTCGTCAATGTTAATCGTTGATGGGTTGTGTGCCAATGCACGCGACCCAACCAGCCATTGAGCTCTCTCGAGCAAATTGTCGAGAGGCAGAACATCGTCGAACTGTTCTTCAACGACCACGAGCTACGGAGCACCCTGCAGGAGAACCTCCTGAAGCGCGTGCCCGACGTCAACCGCTTGATGCGCAAGATCGTGAAGGGCAACGCCGGACTTCAGGTAAAAGATCGTGCGCGCAACGCACAAGCACATCATTGACGTGATACACACGCGCGAAGATCAGTTTCTGAATGGTGTGGTATGGTTCTATGTACAGGATATCCTTAGGCTGTACCAATTCGTGGAGAAGCTGGTGGGCATCCACATGGCTCTCAGCTTCTACGCGGGCGAGCACAAGGATCTCATCACCGCCAAATACGAGGAACCGCTGGCCGTACGCCCCAACGCCCCAACGCGTTCACAATTGATTTATCGTCTCTCTAAATCGCAACGGGCACCAACAGCGTAGCTAACTCATGTGAGTGCGGGCTGGACAGGAATTGATCGAGAGTTTCAAGCAGTTCGAGGCCATGGTGGAAACGATGGTGGACCTCTCGCTGATCGATCAGCACGAGTACCGCATCCGCCCTGACTTTGACGACGACCTCAAGGAGTTCTACAAGGGCCTGCAAAAGTCGAAGCAGAAGATGGAGGACCTACGGAGCCGAGTGCGTTTCCAGTCACCTCGGCCAACTGGCTTCACAGCACCACTAACCACAAATGATGGTGATCTGGTCAGATCGCAGATGACCTCGAGTTGGACTCGAAGGAGCTCAAGCTGGAGAGCTCGAAGCACGTGGGCTACTACTTCCGACTCACGGCCAGGGTTCGTGTTTGTGGGTGAGGGCGCGGGCGCGGGCACGGGCGCGAGCGAGGGCGAGGGTGTGGGCGGCGTACACTCGATCGAGCGGTATTACATTTGAGCTAACGTACGCCAGCGGCGTGCCACACAGAACGAAAAGCTGATCCGCAACCGCAAGGACTTCATCCGCGTCGAGGGACAGAAGAAGGACGGCGTCAAGTTCCGCAATTCTGAACTCCACCGGTGCGCCCAAACTTTTATTTATAAGTCCATTTATTTGTTAACTTTGTTATTCTAATGGGCTTTGTTTTTTTTTTTTTAATTGCAGGTTGAACGAGGACTACAAGAAGTTCAACCGGTCCTACGAACAGAAGCAGGCACAAATCGTCGCCAGTGTTGTCACCACTACGTGTACGTGGTCGTGTGGCGCGTCGGTTGCGTTACGTGTGCTGATGTAATGCATGCGTCGTGGCACCCACTCCACAGCCACGTACCAGCAGCCCATGGAGCGCGCTTCGGAGATCATTGCCGACCTTGACGCGTTCGTCAGGTTCGAGCGCGCCACATACTCTCTCGTGCAACATTCGGCGCTCACATTTCTCGAATTCCATTACACCGCAGCATGGCCCATGTGTCGGCCAACTGGCGGTACACGCGACCGCAGCTCACCGAGCCCGGCGTGGGCGACATCATCATCAAGGTACGGGAGCTGCATGACCGACCTCGGTCGCATCTCCTGACGCACACACACACACACACGTTATTTCCGGAACAGGGAAGCAGGCACCCGTGCCTGGAGACGATGGACCAGATCAACTTCATCGCCAATGATGTCAACCTCACCCGAGGTACCTTCTTCGCACAACGGTTTCTTGCTTTCCTCTACAGCGCTGCTCACGTCGTATTATTCCTTGGATTCTTTTCAAAAGAAGAATCGCGGGTGCAGATCATCACCGGGCCGAACATGGGCGGCAAGTCGACGTACGAACTGATCTGCCCCGCAACACTTGACATTCGACACGCTTGATTGACCATTTGGTGCGGCACGATCGTGAAATACAGGTACATACGACAGGTGGCGATGGTGGTACTGATGGCCCAAATGGGGTGCTTCGTGCCGGCCGAGTCGGCTTCCATCTCGATCGTCGATGCCATTTTGGTGCGGGTCGCGCCGGCGATTCGCAGCTGCGCGGCATCTCCACCTTCATGGCCGAGATGCTCGAAACGGCGGCCATTCTCCGGGTACGCTCGCCCCTTCGCACCCCCGCTCGCAAACACTCACACTTTTCGGTGTGTTTGCCCGACTGCAGTCGGCCACCTCCAAGTCGCTGATCTGCATCGACGAGCTGGGGCGCGGAACGTCGACCTACGACGGATTCGGGCTCGCCTGGGCCATCTCGCAGTACGCTTTTTCTTATTTTGTATTTATTATCGATTGCGACTCATAAGCTTACCGCCACTTCTGCCGACGTTCGACGTACGCCGTATAGACACATCGCGAAAGAGATCAAGGCGTTTTGCCTGTTCGCCACCCACTTCCACGAGCTCACCTCGCTGGCCGACGAGATTCCGCACGTCGCCAACCTCCACGTCACGGCCCAAACCGGTGGTACGCCTACGCCCATGTCTTGGCCCGCGCCCTTGGCTCCCCCTCAGCTGAACGCTCACCACCTCGAGTGCCTCTCCCCTCATTCCCGCGTGTCCGTAGACGAAGACAAGCTGGCGGACTTGACGTTCCTGTACCAAATCCGCCCCGGGGCGTGCGATCAGTCGTTCGGCATCCACGTCGCCAAGATGACCAACTTCCCCGAGGAGATCGTCAAGGTCCGCTGTTGCGTCTGGGTGGTGGGTGGGTGGTGGGTGGTGGTACTCACGCACACGTGCTGGTGGCATACCAGGTGGCGGAAGCGAAGGCGGCTGAGTTGGAGAGTTTCGACACGGTGCTGGTCAAGGAGCACCAACTGAGCCCCAGCAAGCGCTTGGCAAACAAGGGCAAGCAGAAGGCTGACGAAGCGAGCAGCCCCGCGGCGCAGGACCAAAGCAGCGATGCCGACGAACTCGCCGGTGCGTGTGCAGGTTAACATGTCGAGTGGTCCAGTCTTTGTGGCACTTACCTGCCAGAATGGTGTGTGCGTGTGCGCCGTGTGTGTCCAGGTGTGGCGGAGCGACTCCTTCAGGGCATGGAAGTGGCCGGCCTCGACCAGCTGCCGCGCGCTGAGGCGATGGAGAAGATCGCCGCCCTCGTTGCGCGTATCGACCAGGCGAAGGCGAACAACCCTCGCCTGGCCGCCCTTCTCGCCAACGCCCATTGAGCTCTCCCGTACAGCCAACATTCTTCATTCCATTCATTCCGTCTTCTCCGCATTCCATTACGTCTACTACTACTACTGAGCGGTGAGGTTCTTGTAGAAGTCGAGGTGGTCGTGGACGAAGCCGGCCCAGTCCTTGATCTGCGGGTGGACGCGGCGCGACCAGGCCACGTCGCGGAGGCCCGTCGGGTTGTCGGCGAACCACTTGAGGTTGAGGTAGAGCTCCTCGGCGCCCGGGAAGCTGCGCTGGAAGGCCTCGTGGTCGACCTCCTCCGCGCGCGTCGCCACGCCGGTCACCCGCTCGAACGTGCCGCCATCTGGCGCGGGGTGATGCTCTCGCTGGCGACCCGCATCTGCTTGCCCAGGTACAGGTCGGGGTAGTTGAGGGCCTCGACCACGAACGCGCCCGAGTCGGCCACGGAGAAGAGCGGCAGGCGGGCCTGGTCGGGGTCGATCGGCATGCTCAGCACGAAGGTGCCGTCGGCCTGGCGGCGGCGGGTCATGGTGGGGAAGCCGAGGTGGTTCTCGTAGAAGGCAGGGAGGTGGATGGCCGTGTAGGGCACCCGACTCGACCATGGCCTTGGACACCCAGTGCGGCACGTAGGAGAACTCGAGCGAGCTGCACACGGACATGGAAGCAACAAGAGGTTAACATGAAGCTGCAGCAGAGGTGGCCAAAAAGATGAAGCTGGTGCTTACCTCCAGACGAGGTGCTTGACGTTGGTGGCCTTGGCTGCGTTAGCGATGTGGAGCCCCTGGTGGAACTCCTTCATCATGTCGGCCCCCTCCCAGAAGTTGGTCACGCCAAACACGCCGTAGGCGCCCTCGAAGGCGCGCTTCAGCGAGGCCTCGTCATCGAGCTGCGCCTCGACCAGCTCCACTCTGCTCTCGCCGCTGCCGCCGCGCAGCTGCTTGTCGAGGTTAAGCAGGTCCAGCGCGGCCTTCTTCGTGGCGTCCCTGGTCACGGCCCGGACTTGGTACCCGCCCTGAGTCAGCAGCGCCCGCACCACGCTGCCTCCCTGGTTGCCCGTCGCGCCCAGAACTGTGATGATCTTGTTGCTCATTGTGGATGGCGTGTTAGGTCAAGATGCAAGGTATGTGATGAAGTTGTTGGCTCTGATGTGCTGGTGGTGTGTTTGCAGGAACAGAAGAGAACCAACTATTTATCCACCAGGCGAGCTGGGCATTTGCTTCCTTTTTAGGACGTTAATCACCGCCAGATGGCTCGAATTCCAAGCCTTGGCCATAAAATAATGTCAGGAATTTCCCGCCTTTTTGATCGTGGCGAGTAAATGGCACAGATGGAGGCGAGCCGGACGCACGAATTCGAATTGCAGCAGCCGCCTAGCGATGGCATCTCGCGAGTGCGCTTCGTCCGTGATTCTCATCTCCTCCTGACGTCATCTTGGGACGGGGTACGCAATCTCCCAAAAATTATACAAATTTTACCTCCCCCCTCATGTCGTGTTTTGTGGTGCAGGGCGTGAGGCTTTACGATGCTGCACAGAACGTGTTGAAGGATCAGTACTCGCACAAGGTAGGAGACTCCAGCCATTTCCTTTAGCATTTATTTTACTGTCTGTTAAATCTTTCTATTTTGCCTCAAGGCTGCCGTGCTCGACGTGGCGTCGGCTGGCCGATCACACGCCTTCTCCGCCGGCATGGACCGAAGGGTCGTCATGTACGCACCAACCAGCCGACTTGTGTTTCTTTGTTTTTGGCTTTTGAGCAAGCGCAACAGCGAGGCCGTGTGCCTTACTCGTGCATCTCACACCGCTGTCCGTAGGCACGATTGGACAACGCAAACGGAGTCGATCTTTGGCACACACGAGAAAGCCGTTCGCTGCCTCGAGTACAGTGAGCCACAGGGTTCGATTTCTCACCATTCATGGCCAGCCGGCGACCTACTACTCACTCCCGCGCGTGATTGTTCGTTTCAGGTCTTCTGTTTTCGGGAAGCTGGGACAGCACGGTTCAGGTGTGGGACGTGAGCGCGCGTCAGTGCGTCCAAACCATTGCCCTGCCCGACAAGGGTAAAGCCTTGAGCTATTGTTGCCAAATTGACCAGCTTGCTTCACCATTCCTGAAACTGACGCTCCGGGTCTACCCAGCCTATACGATGGACGTATCGGCCAGCAGGCTGATTGTGGGCTGTGCCGACCGCCAGATCTGGGTCTGGGACCTCAGAAACCTCAACGCCCCCTCTGAGAAGCGCCAGTCATCGCTCAAGTTCCAGACCAGATGCGTCAAGCTGTTCCCCGATGACACTGGTACTAGCGCAATCGCTCTGTGGTGCTCGCACGAGTCTGGGCGCGTAGGCTGACATGATGTACCACATGATGATCCTATCGGGCAGGCTACGCTACGGCGTCGATTGAGGGCCGAGTGGCGATCGACTACTTCAGCGCCGAGCAGCAGGACCGCAAGTACGCCTTCAAGTGCCACCGAGCCACGATAGACGGCGTTCACACGGTGTGGCCGGTCAACTGCATCGCCTTCCACCCCATCGGCACCTTCGCCACGGGCGGCTGCGACGGCTACGTGAACGTGTGGGACGGCCAGAACAAGAAGCGACTCTGCCAATTCCACAAATATCCCTCGAGGTACGCACACGCACACGCACCACCGCACACGCAACCGTTGACGAGCTTCTCTAATGTTGAACACGTGTGTTTCTCCCTTCTGCCTACAGTATTGCGTCGCTGGACTTTAGCAGCGATGGACAGTACCTCGCCATCGCGTCGTCCTACACGTTCGAAGAGGGAGAAAGAGAGTACGTGCACCTCCCTACCGCGCACACGCACCGCACACGACACGACACGACACGACACACCCGTTGTCCTTTGTGCGGTACTCACACGTTCGATTCCCAGTCACCCGCTGGATCAGGTGTTCGTGCGGCAGGTCGCTGAAGCCGAGGTCAAGCCCAAGGCGAGGGGACAGTGAGCCACCACCGGCCGCGCGCGGCGCCTCCAGCTCAGCCCAACTCGTTTAAGAAACCACACAGCCTCTTTGTTTGGAACGTACTTCCCCTGTGCACGTACTTCTCTCTTCTACCTTCTTCTGTCGTCCTCGCTGTAGCTTCCGCTTCCGCTCCTGCTCCTGTCGCTCTCGTAGTCGTCGTCGTCGTCGTCGTCATGGCGGCGATCGTCGCCACCCTCCGACCCGGTCCCGCTCCACTCCTCGATGCCGTCGTTGATGTTGACGTTGATGATGTTGTCGTCGCCCGGCTTGTGGTACCGGATGCGGCGCTTCTTGACCACGCGCACGGCCCGCACCGCCAGCGGCAAGACGACCAGCAACAGGCCGAGCACGATGACGAAGAAGAAGGTCAGCGAGGGGAAGAAGATGGCATAGAAGCGCGGGTTGCCGGCGCTGACGTTCAGGTCGCCTGCGACGGCGAGGCCGAGGGCGGCGGCTGGCGGGAGGGAGAGGTGGTACGGGCTCGGCCGCGGGGTGGTCGGGAG
>LQHA01000155.1:0-16521 GCA_001567625.1 Acanthamoeba polyphaga | reverse complement strand
AGAGCCGCAGGCCGAAAGAGAGCTCGCCCACCAGGCCCCCTATAAAACACACCGTCTGATCCCCCTGCTGCAAACAACACCACCCTCCGACGCACACACAAAAGAGCCGCAGGCCGAAAGAGAGCTCGCCCACCAGGCCCCCTATAAAACACACCGTCTGATCCCCCTGCTGCAAACAACACCACCCTCCGACGCACACACCACGCGCCAGAACTGAGCCGAACTGAACTGAACTGAACCGAACCGAATCGGCCTTCCACCACACCACCCAACGCAAACAAATGGAGCATCAGCAGCAGCAGACCGTAGAGCGCAAGCCGATGATGGCCGTCAGCTTTCTGGTCAACCCCGACGACCAGGAGCTCTCCTTTCCGTGGATGCAGCGGCAGCCGCCCTCGTCCCCTTCGTCTTCGCTCCTTCTCGACGACGAAGACGACGACAATGACTCCGACAACGACCAAGTAGACGAGCCATCTTCGACCACTACTTCTTCGTCTTCTTCGCCCTCGGGCTCCTTCTCCTACTCCTCCTCTTCTTCCTATCCCTCTTCGCCCTCGTCCCACATCAACCTGCTTCCCCTCCTTCCCTCCTTCGCCACCATCGCCTCCGCCGCCGCCACCACCCCGTTCTACTTGTCGCCTCAGTCGCCTCCATCTTCTTCGACTTCGACTTCGACTTCCACGCCCTCGCCGTCGTCGCCCCAGATCGAGCTTCGCGCCGTCGCCGTCGGCCTCGTCCACCGTGGCCGAGCTGCTCGAGGGCCTCATTCACACCATGGGCCCCCACGCCTTTGCCAACCACGCCACGTCGTCGTCGCCGTCTTCATCTTCGTCGCCGGCGTCGGTGGCGATGAAGGAGAGCCGCGGGCGCGGCAAGGGGCGTCGCCAGGCGTCGGCCGGCCAGGTGTCGCTGCTCGAGGAGGTCTTTGCGCTGGAGCCCATTCCGACGGCCCTCACCAAGGCCAGGCTGAGCCAGCTGCTGGACATGCCCACCAAGCGCATTCAGATCTGGTTCAAGAACAAGCGCGCCCGCCAAAAGAAGGGCCGCTCGAGGAAGGAGCCCTTCACCTTCCACTACTTCGCCGCCGCCGCCGCTGCGGCCGCCGCGCACCAGCAGTTCCAGGGCCTCGGGAGCAGTGGCCTTGTCGCGACCAACCAACACAACGGCAACGCCGCCGCGGGCCTCAACCGCTTCCGGCCAGTCAAGCCCTCCACCACCACCCACTTCGGTGGTCTCGTCTACTGAGAGCGCCGCAGCCTCGGCCTCTTCCGTTCCCCGCGTGCTGGTCGTGCGCGGGGTCCTATGTCTAGAACCCTAAGTTATTTATTTGTATAACATGATATATCCTACATACCGTCCACTACCTCGTTTTGTTGGTTTTGAGCCCAATGCGTTGCCGGCCAAGCAGCCAATGCTCTGATCTCGCGGCACACTCTGGGGAAACACGAAGGCGATGCGGCAACTGTACCCCTTTGTCCGAATCGTGCGAACGCCAGGTGTTGGTCAGAGAGCGCAGGGCAATGTGCTACTTCGATCGCGCTTTCATCGCAGAACCCCAGGTTCGATTCCTGGCGTCGGCAACAAAGTGGGCCGGCGTGGTGTAGTTGGTAACACGCTTCTCTCACCCACATGCCGCCATCTCTCTGCTTTTTGACCCACCTGCTGAGGCTGTTTGATGATCTCCTTCTTTTGTTTCACCAGTTGGACACAAACAGATCAATGGAGGAAGGGGAAGCCAATATATTGTGTCCACACAAGTATGTCGCGCACTGCTGGCGCCTATGTACAAGGGAGGGGGTATATAAAATAGAGGAAGAGGTAAAGTTGGTGACGTGATGACGAAGCGAACTGCCGCAGGATACTGCGTGTCGCGTGGAAGGCGAGAGGGAGAGAGAAGGAGAGAAGAGGTGTGGCAGTGTAGACGACCGACCGCACTGGATGACCCCAGCAGGCGGGCCTCTTGCAAAGAGCCTCAAAGAGCGGATAAATAGACCAAACCTGTGCAGTGAGGGAGCGCGGTCCGCTGTTCTACAGGTTGATGGCGAGTTCGTCGATGTCGCGCAGAGCGGCGGCGATGTCGGCGTCGGCGGGCGGCGCGTCGCTGTAGAGGTGACCGGCGGCGGCGGCGACTCCGCCGTTGACCAGATCCCAGAGATCGTCCTTGAGCAGATCGTCGAGCGGTGGGCCGCCGTTCGGGGCCAGGTTGTTGGTGGTGCTGTCGTTGTTGGAGAAGTCCACGTACGAGGGGCTCGCGCGCCCATCATCGCCGCGGTCGAGGCCAGCGGGTCGAAGTCGGCGTACTGGACCTCGGGCGGCGCGATGCTGGCGGGCAGGTTGAGAATGTTGCTGTTGCGCGAGCTGATGGTGCCGCGCGAGGCGCCCGAGCTCAGGGTGGTGGTCGAGCTATCCGGACGTGGCGAGAACGGGGGGCGATGAAGGCGTTCTGGGGCGGGGGCGACGAAGGCGGGCGGGGCGGTGCCCTCGTCGTTGAGCAGGATGCGAGCCCGGCCGGTGATGAGCCCCTCCGATTCGCCCAGATTGCCGAGGGCCGATCGACAGTTGTCGATGGCGACGAGATCGGCCTGGGCCATGTTGGCCTGTACGTCCATGAGGAATCCGAATTGCTGGATGAAGCGACAGAGTTTCCTGCGCTCGAGCCGCACCGCATCGCGCAGCTCCTCGCGCAGGAGGATGTCGTGTTCGGCCGTGACCTGCTCGAGCTGACGATCCGATTCCTCGGCCTTCTCGGGCGCCTTGGCCTTGGGCTTCGGCTTGTTGCATTTCTGCTGATTCGCCTCGGCCTTCTTGAGCGCCTTGACCGAGTTGGTTCGCTTGGTCTTGTAGTTCTTCTCCCACGTAGCGACTTCGTTCTTGTCGGTGGGGAGTCGATTGGTGAGATCGGCTTGGATCTGATCGTTCCAGGCCTGCACCACTTGATGGCGGTGTTCCTCCAGCGACTTCTGGACCTCGAACAGCTGCTTCACCCCCTCGCCCAAATCGCCTCCTTGGTGCTCGGACAGCTTCGACAGCGCCTCGAGCATGGCCCCACCGGCCGACACCGCAGCGGCGAGCTGCTGGGTGTACTTCTGCGAGGCCTTGAGAAAATCGGCCAGAAGGGGCTGCGCATCGCGTAGAGTGCCGATTATACGCATCGTCTCCACCCCCATCGGGTCATCGCGTTCGATAATCGACTTCTTCCTCTCCGTCATGTCGTCTTGCGCTCGATCTCGTCCGAATTAGCCCGCTAGATGCTCTATGGATGCGTTCGCTGCGCGCTGTGGATGGGTCGTGTGTCCAAGTAGGGACTGCAGTCTGTTCACGCAAAGCGAACAAGGCGAGGGGGCTACTTTTGTAGCGGGCGAGTGTTCCCCAAGCAACCACTACTTTCCTAAAGTCCGCCGCCCTGCACAAAAGCCGCACCGTCGCCTTTCGCCCCTTTTTAACTTTACAAATGTTGGTGACTGCGCCACCCGCACACGCGATCGTCTGCTTTCACGTAGTCCCCGGCGAGACGTGCATGCAATCTTCGCCTCGCTGTGTGCGGCCTGGTGGTTCCGCGCTCGTGTCACGGCGGTGATCCTGCTATCGATCTACTGGAAAAGAATACGAGAACTGAAAGAAAAGGGGAAAAAAATCAACAGTTCTATTTCCAGGAAACAATTAGGGAGGTGAAGAAAAATGGCGGGAAGAAAAAGAACAATCGAGGTCGCGTTGAGCACATGGAAGCATGAAGGCGAGCAGTAAGAGAAAGCGGAAGGAGTCCTCTGAAGGAGATGGCAACAAACAGAGGACACTACTGAGCTTTTCTCCACCTCGCCCCAAAAGAAGCTGAAAAACGAAAATGACGAAAATGAAAATCACAACCGCGCCAACGATGATCTTGTGGAAGAAGAGGATGCCATGATTGCTATACCATCCGCAACCTCATCGATGCTGCCCTCTCTTTCGCGCGGGTCCAATCGACGAACCACCAATGGTGCTACAAAATCTGCTGCAGCGACTTCATCCCTGCACCACCTCGACTCCACCGCGTCCCAGGCGCTGCCGGCCTTCACCGCCCGCGCCTCTGGGCGTCACGGCACCGGTCGTACCGCAGGCGGGGGAGCTCCCTCCATGGCGTCCTCCCTTCGGCGGCGCAACCACCACCACCTTGGCGGCGGCGGCGGCAGCGGTGGTCCTCGTCCCCTGCTCCTGCCGGGCGACACCATCATGCCCAGGTGCGCCTCCTCTGAGAGCTCGTTCCCGCGCCTTTGCCATCTGCTGGCAACACGACACGCACGCACCGCCGCACACGCACACGACACACGAGAGACTGATCGTCGAGCGGGGGTGGCGCACAGAGGTGCGGGTGGGCGGTGGCAGCAGGAGGAAGTGGAGGCCGCGGTGATGGACCGGATACTGTCGGACAGGGACGTCTACGACGCGGATCCTGCCCAGCCCAAGCCGCAAGACGCCCAGCCCGACCGCGCTTCGCTGCTGAGCGACGAGCAGCGGGCGCGCTTCAGGTGGCGCTCGACGGCGTCTCCTTCTTCTTCACCGGGTCTGCCGGTGCGCTTCTCCGTCTCACCACCACCCACCACCCACCACCAGCCGCCGCCATCAATCTCTTCCCACCAACGCTGACCGGTCCGCAGGTACGGGCAAGTCGTTTTTGCTGAAGGAGATGATCACCCAACTGCGACGGAAGCACCGGGATGGCATATTCGTGACCGCCTCCACCGTACGCACACGCACCTTGGTCACCGCTGGGCTTTTCGTGTTTGCGACGAGACAAGACTCGAACGAGTTTGTTTTACACGCGTTGTATATTGTGTGTGTTGTGTGTTGTGTGTTGTGTGTTGCGTGTTGCGTGTTGCGTGTTGCGTTTTCGATTGTGTGCGGACAGGGCGTGGCGGCGTGCAACATAGGCGGGGTGACTCTGCACGGCTTCGCGGGCGTGGGGTTGGCCAACGGATCGGCCGAATCGCTGGCGTCCCAAGTCACCAACGCCAAGTGGACCCTCGCTCGCTGGCGCTCCGCCAAGGTCGGCACCGACCCCGCCCGTCATTCCGCTGCTGCTGTGCGACTGACAGTGTAAGCTGCTGGCCGGGCTGGGTGGGTGGATTGACTGGTGGTGCAGGTGCTGGTCGTGGACGAGGTGTCGATGCTGGAGGCCGAGTTCTTCGACAAGATGGAGAAGGTGGCCCGCATTGTGCGCGATTCGCACCTCCCCTTTGGCGGCATCCAGATCATCCTCTGCGGCGACTTCCTTCAGGTACCGCACACGCACCACCGCGCACGCACGCACGCGTTGCTCTCTTCTCGAGACCTCTCGGCGGTGGTCCGAGCACCATCATCTCACCACCGCGCCGCACCGCCCAGCTGCCTCCCGTGGTGAAAGGGCGCGACCACAAGTTCTGCTTCCAGGCCGATTGCTGGTCCTCCGTGATCAAGCGTATACCCCCCCCCCCCAACCGTCCACACTCAATCCCCCCCAAACTTTGATTTGCTCATCGGTCGCGTCGTGTGTCGTGTCGTGTCGTTGGTCGTTGGTCATGTCGTGTTCACCGCGTGCAGGGACGATAATATTGCAGCAGGTGTTCAGGCAGGCCGACGAGCAGTTCGTGGGGATCCTCAACCAGATCCGGGTCGGGCGCCTGTCCCCCGAAGCGCGCCGCATCCTCGAGGGCCGCCTTCTCGGCCCCGGCTCCTCCACCGCCGCCACCACCACGAAACAACCGGAAACCGACTCAGCCGGAGAAAGCGAAGGCGAGGCGTCGGTACGTGTTACAGCCCCCCCCCCCAAAAGCCACCGGCCGAGGCTAAGCTTAGCTTCAAGCCGCACGCTCGCTCACATCTCTCTCTCTCTCTCTACACCGACGGCAGGGGGAGAAGGAGATTGTGGCGACGCGCCTGTACTCGCACCGACGGGACGTCGATGCCGAGAACGTCAAGTGCCTGCAGGACATCAACACCGAGAGCGTACACGCCCCCCCTCGTGACTAGGCGAGGGCGGCCCAAATTAATTAATTCGCGCGAGCAGCACACGTTCTACGCGGAGGACGAGGGCACCAATCCGTACCTCAAGCAGCTCCAGCAGAACTGCCCGGCCCCCTACGAGCTCGAGCTCAAGGTGGGCGCCCAGGTACCTGCATGACCGCTACATTCCATTTTTTTTTTGGCTGCTGCCCCGGTGCATTCCGCACATACCGATGGCTGACCGACCGATGACGGTTGGGTGGCGGTGGTGCAGGTGATCCTGCTGAAGAACCTGGACTTTGAGAACGAGCTGGTCAACGGGGCGCGGGGCCTGGTCGTCGAATTCCGCAAGCCGGACCGGTCCGAGCGCGAGAAGGAGCGGGACAAGGCCTTCGCCAAGCAGGAGTACCCCGACGTACTCTTTGCCAACGGACACCGAAGGTTCGAGCCCACCTTCCCCCCCCCCTCTCCGCCTAATCTGCTGTCGCGGACCACCCACGACGCGCACCGAGTTGCCACCTCTGATATATTGCGTCCGTGTCGTGCGTCGTGCGTCGTGCCACCATTGATGGGCAACAGGGTACTCACGCCGGAGCAGTTCAGCGTGGAGGTGGGCGGCAGCGTCAAGGCCTCCCGCAAGCAGGTCCCGCTGGGCCTCGCCTGGGCGCTCTCCATTCACAAATCGCAAGGTACCCACTCACTCGACTCCGCCGCGCCCAGGCCCTTTCGTCTCCTTCTCCTCTCGAATGTTTGTGGTCTATGTGTGTGTGTGTTTGCGTGTGCGGCGGCGCGTGTCATGGCACTCGCTCGCTTGCCTGCTCACCCGTGCTGGCAGGGATGACGATCAGCAAGGCGGAGCTCCACCTGGGCAACGTCTTCGAATACGGCCAGGCCTCACGTCGCCCTCTCCCGCGCCACCAGCCTTGAAGGCCTACGGTACCCACCCACTCCCTCGCGCGCGCGTGTGCGTGTGTCGTGTGTCGTGTGTGGTGAGTGGCCGGCGGAAGTCAATCCCTCATCTCACCGGTGTCGCTGTTGTCCTGTTCGGTTCTGTTTGCGCAGATTGTTGAGCTTCAACCCGGCCGGGATCAAGGCCCATCCGCGCGTGCTGCAGTTCTACCAGAGCCTCCTCGGTCGGCCCCTCTTCGCCGATCAAAGTAGCCAGCCCACGACCATCAGCACTACCACCACCACAACGACCACCGCCTCCTCCGCGCCTCCCCCGCGCACCGCACACGGTGACCGTGGTGGGATGAGCTTCCCCTCCTCGGCTCCTGCGCCGACCACCACCCGTTCGAGTGCTGTGTCGCTGCGCTCGACTGCGTCATCGTCATCTTCATCTTCCACCTTCTCGTTCGCGCCGGCGTCATCGTCGTCGGCATCGCGCGCGTCGCCGTACTTTGCCTCGCCGGTGCCGACTGCTTCGTCGCCAATCCTGCTGCGTGGCAGGAAGGGCGGCAGCCCGCATCAGAAACGCTCGCAGACGCACACCGCCGCCCCATCAGCACCGGGCGCGGGCGCGGGCGCACAAACAAGCGAAACAACGAAGCTCGCCAACGACGCGGCCGACGACCTGTTCTTCTGGCAGCACTTCGTGGCCCAGGAGCTCGACTTCAGCGCCGCCAGCGCCGCTGCTTCTTCCTCCCCTGACGACAGCAGCCCCGCCTCCTCTGCCGGAGGCGCTGCCGCGGGAGGCGAACTTCTCTCCTCCCCTCCGTCGTCGTCCGTCTCGACAACGCCGGCCTCCTCGCAATCGCAGCGCGAACCGGAAAGGCGGGAAGATGAGGAAGTCGAGGTGCCGGAAGACCTCGGCCATGCGATGGAGGAGGACGTGCGACCAGCCGACGACGAAAACCGACCCTCACAGCAGCAACAACAGCAGGAAGAGAAAATGAAAGAAGAGGACCAGGACGCGGAAGCGGAAGCGGAAGAGAAACAGAAGGAGAGCGGAGAAGAAGCGGAGAGACCGCGGGCGGAGGAGCGCGTGTTCCTCTCGGCGCGTGACCTGCTGCGGCGGTTGGCCGGCGGAGGCCCAGGAGGGGACGATCATCGCGAGAAGGGCGTCTAGAGGTGCTCCCGCTCTTTCGGGAGACCGCAGGTTTGGCGCGCTATTTATTCTGTTTTTTTGTGGGTGCCACACGCTCCACACCACCATCTAAAAAAGAGAGGGCCGCATCGACGACCCCGTAGCACTCGAGCGAGCGATAGGGGGGAGGTGATGAGGCGGAAGGGAAGGCAGGGGGCGATGACGATGGTGCGGCGGTCGAGGAATAAATAAAGAAATGATAAATAAGTGTGTGCTGTGATGGCGGCGCAAGGGAAAAACATCGTTTTGTCCTTAGGCAGGGGACAGCTGCAAAATGGCCCAAATGATGACGTCCAGAGGGGAATGGATCCACAATCTGCAACACACACACACATTGGGGGAGGGGGGTGAACGGTCAGCGCCTGGTGGTGGAAGGCGGGGGGGGCTGGATGAGGTGTGCGTGACAGCGCTAAAACGCACCTGTACAGTTGGAACTCTTCTCTTTCGAGGAAGATGGCGAAGGGGTTCTCGATGTTGAAGTTCTCGTCCCTCCGTCCGCTACGCAAAAAGTTGACGATCGACGCGAACTGCTGGACCTCGAACTTGCCGCCGACCCTTCAGAAGAAGTAG
This sequence comes from Acanthamoeba polyphaga, assembly GCA_001567625.1. Taxonomy (NCBI): domain Eukaryota; phylum Discosea; order Longamoebia; family Acanthamoebidae; genus Acanthamoeba; species Acanthamoeba polyphaga. Next base: position 7,907 of record LQHA01000155.1, on the reverse strand, counting down.
GAAGGAAGAGAGACGGGACTCGTCAGTCTCGTCGTTGGGCCAAGCGCAAGCAAAACGGCGCAGCACGGGCGCGTACCTCTCGTTGACCCAAAATTGTTCGATCTCCTTCGTGGCCTCCTCGATCTTCTTGAGCGCCTCCGCTTCGGGCAGGTCGCCGGAGAGGTACATGAAGAGGGTCGACAGGCAGCGGCTGATGCAGATCGTGCGGTGGCCCTTCGGGTGGAGCTCCTCGGCCTCCTCCTGCGCCTGCTTCAGCGACAGCAGGATCTCCTTCGTCTGCTCCAGTCCCGACGGCGACGACACCTCACCGCTGCCGCTGCCGCTGGCGGTGCTCAGCGTCGGCAGTGTGGGCATCGGCGCCTCCTCCATCGGAACGGGGCCGGACGACAAGCCCGCGTCCGTCGTGGCGGCGGCGGTGGGCGACGCTCCGAGAGTCGGGCGACTCGCCCGAGGCCGGGGGCGAGGGCGATGACGACGAGACGACGAGGAGGAGAGGACGGGTCGGGTGATGGCCTGGTTGGTGAGGAAGGGCGAGTGGAGGAGCTTCTTGAGCTTGTCGACGGTGATGTGCAGCTTGTCCGCCAGCGGACCGAACACGGACATGAGCTCCGGCCCGGACCACAGCGAGTCCTCGTCCAGCTTCGTGTAGTTGATCTGACGACGCGCCACGGTCAGCAAAGCAAAGCAAAGCAACGCAACGTTTGAGAAGCCAACAGCGTGGCGGGTGGGCGTGGGGTCGAAGGAAGGTACCTCGAGCTCCTTGAAGGCCTCGACCATCTTCTGGAAGGAGAGGTTGGACTCGCTCTCGTTGGTCTCGAAGGGCTTCATCTTGAGGCAGATGCCCATGAGGTCCTGGTAGTAGGAGTACTTGAGGTACTGCTTGGCAAAGTCGTGCACGTTCTGCGGCGCGTCCTTGGTCTCGCACTCCTTGGCGTTCTTGATCGAATTGTGCGAGATCTCCAGGTACTTGTGGGCCTTCTTCAGGAACACCGTCATCTCCGTCGAGGGCGACTCGCGCGCCTTGTAGTACGCCGCCGTCGCGATCTTCAGGTAGAGCAGGGCCTGCATGTAGTACCTGGTACCAAAACACGCGTCAGGGACCTGTCCCACCCCTTGCAACGGCGACAAATGCCACCAACCAAAGGCGCGTGTGTCGTATGTCATGTGTCATGTGTCGTGCGTGTGTGCGTACTTGAGGGAGGGCAGGATGCGGTCGCCGGACTCGCCGAGGAGGCTGAGGGTGCGGTTGAAGTGGTTGATGGCCGTCTGGTAGTTGCCCGTACGCAGGAAGCAGTCGGCGATCTTTTCGTCCACGCACGTGGCCAGGAACGGGCCCAGGAAGTGGAAGGCCTTCCAGCGGATGCACCGCAGCGACTCGATCGCCTGCGTGTACTTGCCGTCGTCCATCAGGATCAGCGCGTCGATAAACTCCCTGCAGCCAAAATAACACACGACACACGACACACGACACGAGCAATGGGTCAGGGCACTGACGGGTGGTGGTGGTGGTGGGTAGGGGAGAAGTGGTACTTGAAGAGGTCGTCGGGGTTGACCCGCATCTCGCGGAGCTTCTTCTCCTGGCCGCTGCCGGAGGAGATGACGATCTCCTTGGGGCAGATGGCCTCCACCTTCATGGACGGGTTCGCGGGGTTGATCCACGAGAACGCCAGCGTGTGGGGCGTCAGGTAATGGTGCGAGCACTCCCACACGCGCATGTTGAACGACGCTCGTCCCGCTGTGTGTAGTCAAATATTCAGGCGCAACGTCAGCCGGCAAGTTTCAGCACACACAACACAACACACAACACACACAACGACACGAAGCGTACCGGAAACGGCGGTGTTGCGGTCGTGCTCCTCGATCTCGAAGGCGGGTGCCATCTCGCCGTTGGGTTCGATGTTCTTGTAGCGGAAGTAGTACTTGGAGCACTTCTCGCAGGCCTTCTTGATGGGCTCCCCGCGCAGGGAGAAGAGCTCCACGTTGATCGACCCCGTGGCGTCCTTGGCGATGCCCTCGCCCGACATCACGTCCACCACCACCCGCACCCCAGATGCCCCGCCTTTGTGGAAGAGCGACGAAGAGGGAGGGAAAGAGGGGGGGGGGGCAGGGTGAGGGTCGACGCACGACACGCACGAAACACGCCATCGCACACGACCGAATTGAGTGAGAGAGGAGGCCGGTACCGCCAGTAGTGCTCCTTGCGCTTGAAGCTGAGGTTGAGGGAGCGGATCTCGCGGTCGCCGAGGGACGTGGGCCGTACGGCGAGGTCCCCGCCGGCGACCCCGGGCTGCTGCTGCTGCTGCTTGGGGATGGGCACGCCGATGGTGCCCTCCGAGTGGAAGTGGATCGGGAAGTACTCGGCAAAGTCCCGCATGTGCCACGCCTCGTTCTCGCGGTACCGCAGATACACCCTGGCACGACACACACACACACACACACGACACCGCACGCGCGTGAGCCGACGACCGCGGTAGCGATGGTGGCGGTTGTGGGCCTCAAGGTACCGTTGGGCGTTCTCGTAGACGTGGAGGCTGACCTCGCCCTTGCCCAGCTGCTTGAGGATGTCGTCGACTTCGGTCTGCAGGTTCTCCTGCTTGATGCCGTCAAAGGGCAGGTCGGGCGCAACAAGCCGGCGCTTGTTGGCCAGACTGCTGCGCGACCGGCCGCCGCCGCCGCCGCCCGACGAGGAGGACGACGACGAGCTCGAGTCGTTGTGGCTCTCCGAGGCCGCCCTCTTCCTCGACGCTGCCAACGAAACGCGTTGCAACGCGAAATGGTTAGGCCCAACCACTATCACGCACGCACGCACGCGCTGTATGGTGCATGTGCGTGGGCGGGCGGGGGGTGAGTGTAGCGTACCATAGGCTTTGGGCGGTGGCGGCATGGGGACGGGGACGGGGATGGGCAGTTCCTCCTCCTCTTCCTCTTCCTCTTCTTCCTCCTCCTCGCCGTGCTGTGCGCCGAGCCCGAGCGCCAACCTAATCATTCGATTGGCCACAATTCGTGTGGCACACAACCAATCACGCGTCAAAAAAATGTGCGGTCGGGCGTGCACGGGCTGGTCTCGATCAAAAGGAAGGCGCCGCTCTCGTACCTGGGCAGCTGGAACTGCTGCTGCGCGTTCCGGCCCTGCAGGAGCTGCTGCTGCTGCTGTTGTTGTTGCTGCTGCTGGTGTCGCAGCTGGGCGTGGATCTGCGCCTGCTGCTGCTGCAGCTGCTGTAGCTGGGCCTGGTGGTGCAGCTGCGCCTGCTGGATCTGCGCCTGCTGGTGGAAGTTTTGCGCCTGCAATCGCACGCACCGCCGTGGGGTTAGCCTCAAACGCGTTGTGGTACAACTATCGTGTGTCGTTGGTCGTGTCTTTGGCCGTGACGCACCTGCTGCTGGATCTGTTGGAGCTGCTGCAGCTGGGTCTGCACGGCCTGGCGCTGCTGCTGGATCTGCTGGAGCTGGAGGTGGGCCAGCGCCGGCTGCACGCCAGAGAGCTGTCCGTCGCGCAGCTGCTGCTGGAGTTGGGCCTGCTGGAGGCGCTGCAGGTGGAGGCGCTGGAGCTGGGGGTGGAGCTGCTGCAGCTGCAGACGGTTGTCCGACTGCAGGTTGGGCAGGTACCGCAGCTGGGCGAGCTGCTGGGCCAGCCCCTGCTGCGAGGCGTTGTTGCCGCCACCAACGCCGTCCTGGAATCCGCCGCGCTGCCGAGCTGCTGGAACTGCGAGGTCGCGGCCGCGCTTTGCTGAAGTTGCTGCTGCTGCTGCTGCTGTTGCTGCGGCGGCTGCGGGTTGAGGCGCGAGAGGAGCGTTCCCGGCAGCGGGAGGAACGAGGAGCCGGCGGGCTTGTTGAGAGAAGAGAGAAAGTTCTGCTGCGCTTGCTGCTGCTGTTGTTCTTGCTGCTGCTGTTGCTGTTGTTGCTGCTGCTGCTGCTGTTGGAGGGCGGCGATGGTGGTGGTGGTGTCCCAGGCGGAGGCGGATTGTGTGGCGGATTGGTGCTGCTGCTGCTGCTGAGGCGTGGGCTGCTGCTGCTGCTGCTGTTGGGACACGAGGGCGGCGGGCTGGATGGTGGTGGCGGCGGCGGTGGAGTGGTCGGGCGAGGCGGGTTCGCGGGCGTACATGCTGTTCTGGTACTGCCAGAGGCTCCAGTGGTTGGCCTCTTCGATGGACTGAGCGTAGGTCATGTCGCGGTCGGATCGGTCCTCCTCGAATTCGAACCCGCCGTGGGCGATCTCCTGCATGACTTCGGCCTCGGGGCCGCCGCCCTCCTGCTTGGGCTGGCCGCCTCCAGACATGCTGCCGAGGAAGGAGGGAGGGCTGGCGGTGGTGGCCCACTGGGACATGTCGCCCGCTTGAACGGCGGCGGCGTCGCCAGTGAGCATGTTCTCCTCGAAAGAGTTCCATTCTTCTCCCACTACTTGCTCGACTTGGTCGCGAGAGAGGGAGCTGACGAGGTCCTCCAGACTGCGTGTGAGGCCTTGCTGAGCCGACATCTCGCTCGATTCTGGGGAGATTAAATCAGATGTACCGCCTTACACGTTACACCATCAATGAATCTTTCCCATTATCTCTCTAATTCAGAAAATTGTATGTATATATCGAATACATGAATACTATCAGAATGGTTGCTGTAAAATCTCCAAAAGAAGAGAGAGAGATTCGCCAGCTGGTGCACGGAATAACCCGAGAGGGCAGCTGGCGAGGGGAATGATTGAGGGGGGGGCGTACCGTGCGAAAAAGGGGAAACGGAGCTATTGATGGAAAAGATGATTAATGTAATCGAATGTGGCGCAGAGAAGGAGCGCCGACTACCCGAGCATCAGAGACGGGGATTGATTGATGTGGGGTGCGGCGGTTGGCGTCAGGACGAATCGGGGCAGAACTGTGCGCCTGTCTGCTGGTGTCTGGATCCAGAGATGAGACGGGAAGAGAGGAACGTTGTTGCGTTCGGGTGCCACTTCCTCTCGGCGGGAACGGCAGAAGAAATTGTGTCGACCATCATGCCAGTTTGGGATTGGCGTGAACCTGGTCCCAAATATTCCGTGGCTGTTGGGCTCTTCTGCTCCAGGATTCAGGAATTCCATTCCCGCTCCGGGCCATTGGGCTTTCGGGACATGCTACCCGCAGCCACCACGATCTTCACCGGCGAGGTCACCACGGTCTGGGCAAGTGTAAGAGTTGATACATCTGCATGGCCAACGTTATGCTTGGGGCAGAACAGAAAAAGGGTGTGGCACAGATTTATTTTTTTAACCTTGAAATAAAAACTCCGCAAAGAAAATCATTTTCAAAGATTACACACCGGCAGAAGATGGAAGGAGCAAGCAAGCGACCGGAAGATGAGACTGTGGAGGAATGGGAGCATCCACTCTTTATGAAGGCTTTGCCCTCCAGTGATCACCCTGATGCAGGCACCTTGGAAGCCCTCTCATCGCTCATCTACGAGGATCAGACTCCCGAGCAGCTTGCGGAGCATTTCAAGAATAAATCTAATTCATTAATTCTGAACTATATTAAATAAATGTACACCAAAATGGCGATGGCAGGGAAATGAGATGGTCAAGGCCGGTCCCAAGTACTACCGCGACGCGCTGGCCTACTACACGCGCGCACTGGAGCAGAAGTCCTGCATTGCGCCCAACAACTCCGTCTACTACTGCAACCGCGCCGCCGTGCAGCTCATGCTCCGTACGTACACGCCCAACCGCGCGTTTGCCTGCCATGGGCTCCTTCGTGCGTCAGATGGCCCAACACGCGAATAAACGTGCTGATTGCCGCTGTGCGTGTGCGTGTGTGGTGCACAGGCAACTACAACGCCGTGGTGCTCGATTGCATGTCTGCGATTGAGTGCAGCCACACCAACATCAAGGCCTACATCCGGTACATTCCTCCTTGCACGCCGTGGATGGCGGCGGAATTGCAATTTACACTCGGTTGCGTGTGTGCTTGGCCACCAACCCACCGCATCGTGCCCCAACAGAGCAGCCAAGGCGTGCAACGCCCTTGACAAGTGGGAGGAGGCAATCGAGTTTTGCAAGGGCGGACTCCAGGTGCGCACACCACATGCCACGTTTTGTTTTGCTTGTTTTGTTTGTTATTGGCCCTGACGACGTGCGCGTGGGCCACGTGGCAGGAGGAGCCCAACAACAAGGACCTGGTGGCCGAGGCGAAGAAGGCCGAGGCCATCAAGGCCAAGATCGAGAAGCGGGAGCAGGAGAGGAAGGAGGCCGAGGAGAAGCGGGAGGCCGAGAACAACAAACTCCTCGCCGTCCTGAAGAAGAAGGGCATCCAGATGGGCGCACCGTCATTCAACACTCAGGTGAGCCACGATCCCCCTCCCCCACACCAATCGGGTGTTGTTGCAATGCAACCAACGTGGGTCGGTGTTGACGCCGTGTTGACATGAACGCGCGCGGGTGCGTGTGCAGGCGTACGTGAAGGAGGGCTCCGAGGGGGAGCTGTCGCGGACGGTGTTCGTGGGCGACTCGGGCGAGGTGTCCCTGTCGGTGCTGTTCATCTACGAGGAGTACAAGCAGACCGACTTCATCAAGGAGTTCAGCCTCGAGGAGACCTTCATCGACCACCTGGCCATGATGTTCCCCTCCCTCATCTACACGCCCGTTTCCGAGACCGGCGAGGCCGTCAACATTGCTCCCTCGCCCTGGGACGAAAAGAAGGTACATTCCGCTCTCTGTGTGGTCCCCGCCGTTCTCTTCATTCATCGCACTCACGCCGACAATGTTGATGGTGACGACGGCGACGATGACCATGATCAGGATTACCTCGTGGAGAATCTCCTGGTCTACTACGAGACCAACTGGACGCAGCCGCTGGGCTCGTCAACACCGCAGCAGCCGCTCCCCAAGTCCAAAAAGAGCAAGGTCAAGGTCGATCCTCGGTGGACGCTCGGGCGCGTGCTGCGCGATTCGCGCTACGTGGTCCCGGGCCTTCCGGTCTTCTACATCATCCCCTCGCGCGCTGAGGCCACCTTCCTCCGCGCCGACCTCGACCAGCCCCTCCAGTAAATAAAACACCAAATAAATAAATCAAGAAAAAATATAAATAAGAAATGAAAGCGTTTGTTCCCTTCGAGAAAAAGATGGAGCACCACCAAGAGGAGGAGCAAGAAGTGGACGAAGAGCCGAGGTACGAGGGCGAGATGGACGACGACGGAGAACCGCACGGGTTGGGCGCACTGCACTTTGCAGACGGGTACACACGAGAGCAACTAATCTCTCCGGAGCGCGAGATGCAAGGATGACCTCCGGAGATTCCCTCCTTTTGTGGCAGCTCACAGGGTGGAGGGTGCACAGGTCGCGCATGGGCGGCCAGTGGGTGGAGGGAGAGCTGCACGGGCCTGGCGAGTACTCCTTCCCCGATGGCTCCCGCATACTTGGTACGGCGGCTCCAAACGCACACCGACAAGCGCGCGATGGGGAAGGACCTCACTCACGTGGGCGGGGGGCAGGGGAGTGGGTGCACGGAGAGCTGGCGGGTCAGGTGGAGGAGTTCGACGCCGATGGCCGAGTACGGTACCGAGGGCGCTACGCCGGAGGACAACGCGATGGCGACGGACAGCTCTGGTACCACGACGAGGGCGCGCGCATCGCGGGCACCTGGTGCCGGGGCCGCCTGCAGGGGCCGGCCGTCTACACATACCCCGACGGCAGCACCTTGCGCGGCACGTGGAGTGACGAGGGCGATCTCGTGAGCGCCGTGTGGCACGACAAGAATGGCCAGGCCGATCCTAAGCACCGCGAGTACTGCTTCGTCGGCGTGCGAGAGGAGGTCGAAGAAGAAGAAGACGACGACGACGACGAAGAAGAAGACGAGGGCGATCTCGTGAGCGCCGTGTGGCACGACAAGAATGGCCAGGCCGATCCTAAGCACCGCGAGTACTGCTTCGTCGGCGTGCGAGAGGAGGTC
>LQHA01000154.1:0-16762 GCA_001567625.1 Acanthamoeba polyphaga | reverse complement strand
GCGTTCGCTTCTCCTTTTTCTCCTTCTCTTTCTTTTCCTTCTTTTCTTTCTTCTCCTTCTTGCTGTCCTTCTTCTTTTCCTTCTCCTCGAGCGCCATGTCCGCGTTCGCTTCTCCTTTTTCTCCTTCTCTTTCTTTTCCTTCTTTTCTTTCTTCTCCTTCTTGCTGTCCTTCTTCTTTTCCTTCTCCTCGAGCGCCATGTACTGCCGCATGCGCATGTTCTCGCCCGCAACAACGCGCGGGGACACGGCCGTGGGCGTCGGCGGCGAATACGGGCCGTAGGGCATCGGGGGCAGCGCTACCGGTGGCGACGACGCCGTCCGCGTTACCATAATCGGCGGCTTCGAGTCCACGTGCTTCTTCATCGCGTCGTGCTTTTTGGTCTCTGTGTGTGCGTCGACGCGCCTTCAGTACACTGTGTTTTTGGCTGAACGACGGCCGAAGGCGCACGCGCTCACCGCACACATCGTACGCCGCACGCATGCACGAACAATGCAGTACCTTTCAACTGGGCAGCGTGGGCGATCTTCTTGATGTAGCGCCCAAAAGCCCAGTAGCCCTCCACCCATCGAGCGCCGGACGCGGCGCCCTGCTTCTCCTGGATGCCCAGCACCTGGAGGTCTTCGTCGAGGGTCTTGATCTCGTCCTTGATCTCTCTCGCCATGTCCTTGACCCGCTTGACCGTGTGCTCGATCACGATCTCGTCCTCGTTCAGCACGCCCTCGCGGATGGCGTACTTGATGGCGACCGCGGTGTTGTGCATCTCGTTGGCAGCATCATCCGCTTCTTCAGTGTCCGACGAGGTGCTGGGCGGAACGATCTGCTCCGCACTCGCCCGCCGCTTCTTCTCGTGGTCGATGACGGACACGATGAACCCCTTCACCATCAGGTCGCGCTCCTCGCGCTCCTCTTCCCTGCTCTTCTCTTTCCGGAGCTCCTTTTCCGTTCCCCTGTCCTTGTCCTTGTGCCGGGCCTTCTCCCTACGCGCCCACACCTTCCTCTTTTCGGCCCACTCCTTCTTCCGCTGGCGCTGCTCCTGGCGCATAAGGAGCATCTCTCTGCACACCACACGGCGACGACGACAGCGCGTGAGCGAGGCATCAGACGGAGAGATCGGCAGGTTGTTGGTGCGCACTTCTTTTTGTTGCGTTCGACCTGCTTGCGGATCGGGTTCTTGCTGTACTTGAGCACAAGCGGACCGCCAAGCCGCTCCTGGTGCTGCCGCCGCCAGAGACGGTCATCCTCGGCCAGTTCGCGCCACTGGTGCGACACCAGCCTTTATGCGGCACAAGACAAACAGCGAACAAGGTGAGGTCGTAAGTGGTCTCACAGAGCAACAGGGACTATTTTGGGCGCGCAGATGTCGGGTATTATTTTCTGTGCGGCAACAGAGTGTGAAACAAATAATTATTGCAACAAATATATAATAATTAGAATGTGAGAAAAAATTACGGGTTATTTGGCCTGCCTGCGAGGGGTCAAAAAGGGCCCCTTCGTTTTTTTGTTTCGCTTTTTTGTCATTATTTAAATGAAATTTAAATGGCGATTAAATCGTACCTGATTTTGGCGAGTTGGCTTGGGCCGAGGAAAGAGAGGATGGCGAGGCGTATCTCGGCCGGCAAGAGGGAGAAGAAGGAGCCCTCCTCTCGGCGCACCCGCGTGATGAGAGATACAGAGCTGAGGCTCAGACACGGTAAATCCGCGCTATCCTCATCCTCGTCATCTTCCTCCTCCGCAGAGCTGCCTTCGTCATCGCTCCCCTTGTCATCTGCATCATCTCCTCCCTCCCCTTCATCGTCGTCTTCATCTTCCTTAAACATCTCGTCATCGTCAAAATCGTCGTCTTCATCTTCCGATGTGAACACCTTCCTGTCGTAGGTCCTCGTGCGGAACACCCTTGCGTCCAGCGGGCCGCTTCCCCGCAGCTCATCGCTCAGTTCCATCTCTGCTCTCCCTCGCTTGTGTCTGCTCGGGTTGCTGTTGTTGTCTTCTTGTGTTGCACCTGTGGCGTTTTGGTGACCAGGCGCCTGCATTCCGGAAATACCTGGCGCATACAGGGTTTGGCGGGCATTGGCCAAGCGGGCAACCTGCACGTCCGCTGGACTGTCAAGTCGTCGCGCCTGCGGACCTGGGTAAGTGACCTTGGGCCGTGGGCGACCACTTGATGGACTGATCCGCTAGGTCGGGGTCGACATAAAAAAGAACGAAGCCGCGAAAATTGGCCCAACTGCCGTCCCTGAATCGGCCGATGAGCCACATGCGTGGTGGATGGACCCAATAGACCGCCGACGAGCGCCTACGCTTGTTCCTCTCCGATCGAAACGTCGCAGCTGCGCGCCGCAGTCATACTTGCCACCGGTGATTCCTCCCTCGCTGTTTCGCAAACAGAACCGACCCTCCACAATTTCCCGGTTTTCATCTTTGCTCCGCTGCCATTGGCTGGCACGCTGAATAAATCGGGCCAACAAAAGGACACAACTCACGGAAGGCGCGTAACTCACTGTTCCTCTTCTTCTTGAGCCAAGATGAAGCACTTCCTCCTGCTCGCCGTCTTCCTGGGTCTCGCCCTGATGGTGTCCGCCAACGCCCGTTCGCCTCTTGCAGTTCTCCAGACCGCCCAGCACCTCTCTAGGACCCTGAGCCCGCCCCAGGCTCCGTTCAGCTTCTCCTGGTCCAACTGCGGTAATTTGATTCGCTTCATCTCCCCATTTCCATTTTGCTGATTTTGAAGTGCATTGCGCAGGCTCGAGCAGCGACCCCACCGTGCTCCTCGCCCTCGAGGTCAACCCTGACCCCATCGTGCTCGGCTCTGAGGCCCACGTTGCCGCGAAGGTCCACCTCAGTAAGCTTGCCCTCCTATTGTTCTACTCAAATCTCGCAGAATCGATCCAAGAAAAGCGATTAATCGTTGTACTTCCTCCGCAACAGGCGAGACTGTGTCTGAGGGCTCGGGTCACACCGTGAGCCTCGAGATCTACAAGAAGTTCTTGGGCGCCTGGATCTACGTGCCTTGCGTTGAGGGCGTGGGTTCCTGCACCATCTCCAACATCTGCGACAAGATCCACAACGGTGGCGACTGCCCTCTTGCCCCGTGGTACGCCCTCACGCGAGTTCTCTCTATGCTCTTCACCTTCTTCTTCTTCTCTGTTGTTAACGTTGCACTTCTTCTTCACCCAAACACAGGGGAGTGCCTTGCACGTGCCCCTTCAACGCCGCCACCTACACCATTCCCCCTCCCGGCGTCGCCATCAAGCTCCACAACCCCAACCTCAGCTGGCTCACCGACGTATGCTCCTCTTCTTTCTCGTGACGCACCCTTCCTCCGTGGTCATGTGGTGTCTCATCTTCTTCTTTGTCTTCTCGCACGTACAGGGTGACCTCAAGGTGAAGGCCACCCTCAAAGACGCTAGCGGCAAGAGGCTGGCGTGCTACCAGATCATCGCCTCCATCACCACCGCCTAAGCGCGCTACCTCTGGAGGCTTGCTCACCACGCTGATCTCCCTGTACCACCAGCCGCTGCTGCTTGAGCATAAACGTTTCCATTTATGACTCCTTCAACTCTCGAGCCTGGGTAGCTGCTGCTGTTGCTGTTGCTTCTTGGCTTACTCTAGTTCTTCTTGCTCTTGTTCTTGGGCTTCTTGGCCTTCTGGGCCTTGGGAGCGGCAGCGGCCTTGCCCGACTTGCGCTTCTGTTCCCTCTGGGCGTAGATGTAGGCAGTGAATGGCCTGCACCACCGCACACGCACACGCACACGCTCGGTCAGCGCATTGTCAAACGTAAAGCAAACGTTGTGCGGGAGGAGATGATTGACGAAGGGTCGGGGTGGCGTACTCTTCGAAGAGAAGGGCGACGCGGTAGACGGCGTACACGACGACGGTCAGGACGAGACCAGCGGGGCTGGCCCTCCTGTGTCGCGCACAACGTTGAGGCGGAGTTAAACAACAACACGTTTGGGAAGTGGCGAAGGCGGAAGGGAAGAGAAGACGAAGACGAAGACAAGAGAGGAAGTGGAAAGAAGGTCGTACCAGAGCGAGTGGGCGAGGAAGCACATGGTGGAGCCGATGTACATGGGGTTGTCCAGGATGTTGAAGGGGAAACCAGTCACCATCTTGTCCATGAGAATGCCGAAGTAGTCGCCGAGGTACGTGCCAGTCACGCCCAGCGCCTGCCGTGCAGACAAGAACGGGTCAGTCGCCACAGCGCCGACTACAAGGCAAGGGTTGGGTTGGGTGTTCCGTTGCGTACCCACATGGACGAGAGCACAAAGGTGGTTCCGGAGACGAACAAAACAGCAGCGACGCCCCTGATCAGGTCGCTTTGAAGCTCGGGGTGCGTGGCCTGCTCATCAAGGGCCTTGCCGAAGCTGGATGGATCAAGAATTCGGAGATAGGCAGCAAGATGTGAGGCCGGAAAATCGAAAATGAGCTGGGGCGGGGAGGCAATGTACAGGAAATCGCGGTAGAGCGAGAAGGAAAAGATCCAGAGGGCCAGCAGGTAGCACCCGACGTAGGGCGAGGTGGTGATCTTAGTGAGGAAGCGAGTGTAGAACTCGAGCCGAGCGATGGTGTTCCAAATGATCGGGGCGATCACGATGCACACGAGCGCGTGCAGGAACGACGGCTTGGTGTAGTCGACGTAGTCCAAGAAGTTGGTAGAGACCTCGCTCATCTCGGCAAATTTTGCTGCTTCCTCTCTCTCGCTACGACGGCAACACGATGTCTGAGATTGCGCGTTCCGGCCAAGAAACTAAAGGAAAAGAAAAGCTGTCGACCAGCCGCACAACAAGAAGAGCTGCGAGGATGATGGAAGAGGCAGTGCGGCAGGTGGGTCGCGCAAGGGGAGCGCCTCAGGTGACGCACATCATTGTGGTTGGCTTCCACCATCAGATGGGACCCAAGGTAATCACCCCACATCTTCAATCTGACCACAACAGATGGAAATGGGAATGCTGGGGCACCTGGGTGGGTATAATCTTGCTCACGTGCTTCGCCAACAAGGTGGAGTTCGTGTACCCGCCGCTGACCGATGAAGATGGGCCGCGAGAGGAGAAGAGCGGCCTGCCAGCGGCTTGGGAGAACCTGCCCTTCCTGGCCCTCCCCGACGGCGTGCACCGCTCAGGTACTTCCAACACTCACCACGCTCGTGTGGGCGGGCGACGATGTGCGACGTACAATGCCATACCGAAGGCAAGAGGCTCACGGCGATGATTGCAGAGGAGGACCACTCCTACTTCACACTGCCGCCTCTGCAGAGCCAGCGGCCACAGATCGGCCTCCTCTACGGCGTTTCCTGCTTTCGTCAGGTCCACGTGTCGGTGCGCGCCTTCAGCAGCTCTTTGCTCTTCATCTGTGTCGCTGCACCCGCACTCGCCAGCTCACTGATTCGTTTGTGCCGTGTAGTCGTTGCACGTCAACTCAGAAGCCTACACGCGCACGCTGGTCCAGAAGACCGTCTGCGCACTTACGAACGTCGTACGATTCCTTGTGTCTAACTCCCAGCTTCTTGCCTTGCTCTCGATTGACCCTCTTTGCTTGGCTACACGCACACAGCCACTGCTGGGCTCCATCCAAGCTCGCCTCAGCCTGGTGACGCGCGCCTACTTCGATCAGGGCAACTTCGAAGACACTCAAATGTTGGCGCTCGTACGTCGGCCTCTCTCTCTCTCTCTTTCTCGCTTGCTCGTGCCTCCCCAGTTTTCTCATCAATTCTCGCGCCAGGTCCACACCCAACTCAACGCTCCACTTAGCCGGCCGATCGCAGAGCCCTCGTTCTACATCGGTAAGCCCAAAAACGTTCCCTCAGTGACCTCTTTTCTCTTTGGTCACCGCATGCCGCAGCGACAGTCACTACAGCGTGTGTAGCCTAAGCTGCGTGCGCCTCTCTCAGGTTTCCACGTAGGCCAGTTTGTGCGCTTGTTCAAGCGGGACTTCCTGGTGCTGTTCAAGCTCATGCTCCTCGAGCAGAAGGTGCTGTTCAATGGCACCTTCCCCGTGTCAGACATATGCAACTGTGTCGTGTCGCTGCTGAGCCTGGTGCCGGGCCTGCTGAGCGACGCGCACAGCAAGTACCTCAGCCGAGCGCCCCCGCCGTCGCCTCCGCCCGTGCGCGACGGGGTTGAGCCCTCTCCCGCCTCTACGCTTTCGCCGCTCGAAAGGCGGGCGGCCTTTGGCCTGCCCCTCCAGATATTCGACTCGGTCGACCGAGCCGACGACCAACCCACCGACGGCCACGACGATGACGAAGATGAGGACTATGGCAGCGCGGGACACCATGGTGATTTGGAGCCCGCAGACAGTGACGGCGAGCAAAAGGAGGAAGACGCGGCCCCTCGCCGGTAAGTTGCCGACAACGTGTGCTAAGCTCATTGAGCGCTGATTGTGCCGTGTGTGTCGTGTCGTGTTGTGCGTGTCGTGTATCCAGGCCAAATAGTTCAGGAGCAGTGGCTGTAAAGCTGAACCCACTGTATCTGTACATTTGCATCCGGCAGATCGGAAACCTTCGTGAACACCCGGCCTACTTTGCCGCCGCCAGCAACCCGTTCTTTACCAGCGTCAGCGATGCCGACGTCACGGTCCATGTGCGTACACCATTCCCTTTCTCACGACCAGCCGCTGACGCACCCAGTTTTCCTTCTTGGTGGTGTAGGTGGACCTGGGGCAGGTGATTATCAAGAACAAGTCCCTATCTCGGGTGCTGTCTCTTACTCAATCCGATCGCCGATTCATTGACTACGTCATCCAATGCGCCGACCAATACGCCGGTACGACTCGCACCAACGCCCGGTCGCAATCCGGTGCGCACTGGACCCGCCCTAACGCACCCACGAAACACCGCTTCACGTCGGGGGTTGCCCTCCCTGTAGACGACGGCGGCACCCACTGGGAGGGAAGCGACGACTGGGTGCGCGCCCAGTTTACGTCGTACCTGGAATCGTTCTTTGCGTCGCTGCTCACCGTCGGCCGCATCTTCACCACCGAACGCGAAGAGGTCGATCTATGTACGACGGAGCCCTCCCCTCCCCCGCTTCCCGCACGGTACTGCCCACTCACCGCGGGTCGTTGGTCGTGTCACTGTAGCGCCGGTGGTGGATTTCAACGTCGCGTGGGCCAAGGCCTGGCTGTCCACGGTCAACTATCAGCGATGGAAGCTGCGCGTCAAGAGGACCGTGGTGAGCAGTCTCGCCGCTCCGGTGTACGCCCCCTCCGGAGCTCCTCTCGAGCGCGTTTACGAGTTCGTGCATTAATCCTGCCTCACCTCACTGCCGCCCGCCTCTCCGCGTGCAGGCACCCCTCGGGTGCGCCCACGGACCTTCTCGACGAGATCTCCGATGGCGTCAGTGGTCTCTCCGAAAAGCTTGCCAGGTCTCCTCTCGCTCACAATCGCACACATGCGCACACACGCACACGCACACGCACACGCACACGCACACGCACACGCACACGCACACGCACACGCACACGCCCTAATGCTGAGTACGCGTGGATGTGGTGATGGTGAGCAGCAAAATGGCGGAGATGGAGCTGGCTCCGCTGCGAGAGAAGCTGGGGACGGTGAAGACGGGCTTCATGCGGAGCTGGACCAAGCTCGTGACGGACAGCAAGGCCAACTGGGAGGCCGCCAAGAAGCAGTGGGACGCTCGGACCCCCGCGGCGCAGACCAGCGGCACCGCCACTCCGGCCGCCGACCCAAAGCAGGAGGAGGCGCAGCCGCAGCAGCAGCCACCACCCCCCGAATCCTCACCATTGCCGTCGCGGCCGCAAGAACCAGCCAGCTCGTCGGACAACGAAACGAGCGCCTGACGAGACCAGCGCACAAACACACGCGTAGGGTATGGTGAATAGTTTACTGTACAACACACACACACACACATGTGCGCTCTCCTTCTACCATGGCAGTATTGGCGCTACACGTTCTGGTCCATCTCGTGGCTCTTCTTGGTCGTCTCGTCGGCACCTTCGGCTCCGCCGTCAGTACTGGTACTGGTGGTGGTGGTCGGGGGCGGGCGCTCGTCTGGGCCGCTGCGGGCTGGGGCGCGGGGAGGGCGCCGAGGCGCGCGCGGCGTTCTTCTTGAGGAGCTCGATCGAGTGGCCCAGCTTGGCTTCGAACTTGGCCCGCACCTGCACCTCGCGCCGCAGCACTGCGTCCAGGTGGCCCGCCAGCTCCGCGCCCACCAGCCTGTCGTGGGCCTCCTCCACCTCCGTCGCCTGCCGGCGCTCGGCCTCGATGCACTCGACTCGAGCGCCTTGGCCCGCGCCTCGAGCCGCTCCCGCTTCCTGTTCTCCCTGCTGCAGAGCTGCTCGACCTGGACCTGGGCCTCGGCCTTCTGCCGCGTCCAGTGGGCCAGCACCTCCCGGAGCGAGGCCAGCCTGCGGTCCTGGTCGGCCTGCTGGGCCAGGAGGGCCTCGCGCTCGCGCCCGAAGAGCTCGGCCTCGAGCCGCAGGTGGTGCTGCAGCTTGACCTCGGCGTCGATGCCCTCCAGCAGCTCCCGGTACCAACGGACGGCCCGGCGGTGCTCCTCCTGCAGGCCCACCAAGTCCACACCCTCCAGCGCTGGCATGGGAGGAATTATGACCTCAGCCACCTCCAACGTTCGGCTCTTCCTCCCCCCTTGCTGCCACGCCATTTTCGTTTCGTTCTTTTTTGAACTCGCCCCAGAATTAATATGCCATTTTCTCTCAACTGTTTCTCTTGATTTCTCTTATTATTATTTTCTTGTGCCCGATTTGTGCAACAACCAACAACCAGCCAGAGAGAGGAAGGGGAGTGTGGTGCGCACAAAGTTATCTACATCTCCGCAAAAGGGGAATGGAAGAGCATGGACATGATCATAGTCATGGTGCTGGACGCTTTCTGGTTGAGGGCTTGTTCAGCTGGTGTAGACGATCAGCACGATGATGCCGATGATAAGGGCGAGCAAAATCTGAACACCACGCACCGGTGCAGAAGAAGAAGAACAGAGCGGTCAGTGCTTGCAAGAAGAAGATGATGGTGATGATGATGTCAAGAGAATGAACGAAATACGTACGATGCAGCAGAGGGCAAGGACGACGGTCCAGAACAGGTTCCGCTTCCTCTCGAGGCACTTCTGCTTGGCGGCAACGCGGGAGAAGAGGGAGCCCTGCTCTTTGAGCTTGTCGGTCGACTCGACCATCTCCTCGATCTTGCCTTCTCGCACCAGGAGCCTGTCGAGGTTGTCCAGCGCCACCTTCTTCACGTCCTCCACCTTCCCCTGGATCTTGGTGATCTTGTCCACCTGCGCTGGGTCCGAGTAGCGCTTCTGCACACCGGTCGATCACACGACGTGGTGCCCCCCTTCAGTGTCTGAACAAGAAGTCAAGGCCTGGTGGTGGTGGTGCGGCGTACGATCTCGGCGGACGTGAAGCGCTCGAAGCTGCTGATGTTCTGCTTGTCTTCGTAGCCGCCGCGCTCGTACTCGGCCTTGAGCACAGCCAGGAAGTCAAAGGCCACTCTGCCCTTCAACTCGCCCGACTTGCCCGCGCACAGGTACACCACCGCGTCGGCCGTCAAGACGTTGAAGATATATCTACGCAGGCGACACGATGAGGGCAGCAAGAAGCAAGTCAGAGGAAATCCTCCAGAAGATCATCACTTTCAAATCACGCCCCAAAGCCCTGCCAAGATTTCAAGATGAAGATGGACCACAGTTCGTACCCGTTGTCCTCGTACGACTTTTTACCATCGTCTCGGTTGTCGATCCTCTTGGCGATGCTGCGCGCGGTTTCGAGGGGAGCACCCTCGACACACGACACCTCGGTCGTCCGTCCATCTTCCTCCACCACAATAGCCACGCCGATAGTCATCTTCTTCCTCTTCCTTAGACGAATCTCGATCTATCAATTAATTCGAGGGAATCAATCGTGCTTGTAGAGATGGATGCAATCGAAAGTCGCGCCTCTCTCTCTTGGTTACCGGTTGGTGGACTGCGTGGAGGGGCGCTCTCGGCGCTTTTATGGGTGTCTTGGGCTTTTGGCGGTGGTGGTCTATGCCACGTCAGCCTTCTTTTCGCGCGTTTTTCTGGCGCCTCTCCACCTACGGCTCGCCACGAGTGTGGCGGCACGACACACGACACACCACTCGACACGACACACGCGCGGAGAGATGGTGGAAAACAGGGTGGTTCGGTTATGCCCAACACTTGAGAGGACAATGTGTCTGAAGGGGTGAGCGAGTAGAGCGGGAGACGGAGAGAGAGCGTGTGCTCACTCGGCGACATTCCGGTCGCCGAGGGGCCTGGGCGATGCGGGCGCGTCAGCGAAAGCGTCGCCCGCCGCGGTCCGCCCCTTCTTGGTCCGCACTCGCACCACCGTGAAGCTGGTACGACTGAACTGTTGATCCAACGCGAACACGAACGCAACATGTGAGCAAAAAATGCAACGCTAGTGACTGGGACACCTATCGAGCACCAGGGGGATCAAGTACCTTCTTGGGGTGAGGCGATGGGTTCTTGGAAGGCCGATAGGGCGAAGTGAGCACCAAGACGTTGTCCAGGTTCTCCTTGTCCACGTGGAGGGACGACACGGCGGGGCTCATTTGAGACACCTCACCTGCCGGACCCAGGCTTGGCGAGGCTGCACACACGACCTTCTCCTCCCCAATCTCCTGCAACGCATCACCAAAGATGAGAATGAGCACTCGAGTGGGCCTTACTTACAACACCGGTGGGGGGAGGTTGGTTGGGGTGTGGGCAATGCGTATGTACCTTGGCCACGCCTTCAAGCACGTTCTGCCCCACCGGGAGAGAGAACCTCTTCTCCCTGAGCGCCTGCAGAAAGCTGTGTCGCGCCTGCTCCTCCGGGTCGAATGCGAAATCGATCTCGCTGCGCTCCTCGCCGTCAAGCTCCTTCTCCCATTCCTCGACGCAGCCATCCTCGGGGCGCCGTCGCTTGGACGGAGACTCGTGGAAGCTTCGCGACATCCGCTTGAGTCGCTGCAGCAGTCCCTTGTCGGCTGCGTCCAGCAGCTCTTCTGACTCGCTGCGCCTCGCCAACGAGGACGAGCCCGACGACTCGAGCGGCTCCAACATAGGCCGCACTGGTCGGTCGAGCGAGGTAAGGCTGGCCGAGTGGGTGATCATCAGCTCGACCACCTTGATTACGCTGTTGATGGCCTGAAGCTGGAGGAGCGTGGATTCGGTCTGCGACACGGAAGCGGCCGGCGCCGGCCACATGAGCGCCGGTCCGATCACCGTGGCCAGGTTGTGTGGTCCCATGCAATTCTCCTTGTTGTGTGTAGAGATCTGTGTGTTTGTGCGGTCAGAACTCAGCCAATTGAACAGAACACATGCAAGCGATGACAACGAACCTCGTGCAGCAGATTGAGTAGTTCCCGGAAGAGGTGGCAGTGGTCGTCGGGCAGCGCCTCGAGGAGCTTGTTGACGTCTTCCACTCGAGCCTCCGTGTCTTTGTCGTCGTCTGTGTGGAGAAGAAGATGGGGTTTGAGCAAGCGCACCGCATGCGTGTTCGTCTGCGACGAGTGGTCACCTACCGGCTATCTCGAGAAGCTGCGGGTAGAGGTCAAATGTGAGGAGTGGAGTGGGGAGCTCTCGGAGGAACAGCTTCAGCAAGCCCGCAGCTTCGTGGCAGCCCGGGAACAGTTCTTCATCGTCCAGGTTAGCTGTTACAACACCTGCAAGCGACATGCAGAAAGAGAGATGATGAGGAACGCGACGAGGTCGAGCGATTGCTGGTACGCGCGTACCCTGGTTGAAGAACTGCCTCAGCTTGGTAATAGACTCGTGGAAGCCAGACACACGGAAGATGCCCTCCATCGTGAGGCCTCCTGCAAAGCTGTGGTGAGTGGCCTCTTGACCAAACTGACGAAGGAGGCAAAGATGACACAATGCGTAAAGATGAGCCGCGGTACCTTTGGCGCGCAGGAAGGCGATACAGGCGGACACGACGAAGGGTACAGCGGGAGTGTAGGTCCAGTTGGCCGGGGTGTAGCCACCTTTCAGCAATCGAAGGCGCTGTTCCATCATTACCTCGGCGAGGGGCTTCCCGAACACAGTCTCGTCGCTCCGCTCTCCACGAGGGGACGACGAAATCTGTGCGAAGGCCTCCGTCATTCGACTCCTTGCCTTCTTCATCCTTTTCGACAAGCTGGAAGATAACACCGTCCTCTTCCTCTGTCATGCGAAAACATCAGCCAATGCAAGCCGGCGCAATCGGCGCCAACTGTTCGGATGTACCTTGTTGGGGGACGTCTCTGTAGATGAGGGCGGTTCCATATTTACAAATCTGTTTGATTTGGTGTACAAAGGCGCCTAGTAGGTGACCGACGTTGATTCAATCACTCAATCGCTCACAGCAGGTCAAAGTGCCGGTGGGCTCAACGCGCTCCCAACCTTCAACCAACGACAGCGCGGTGCGCGCCAAAAGTGTACCACCAAACGGCCACGCATTTTTCAAATTCATGGTGTAAATTTTATTTTTGTCGATTTCCAAGAATCGCGGTTGGTGATAATAGTGATTTCAACCGTTAATTTTCTACAGCAAATCAAGCAAGAGATCATCACAGTACAATGGCCGACAAGAAGAAGGACAAGGTGAAGGCAGCGCCTGATGGCGAAGGTGCTATTGTTCCTATTCATCGCCAAAATGTGGCTCATTCAATCTGACACTGTCCTATTCGCAGCTAAGAAAATCATCCTTGACTACATGAAGACGGTACGTCACCTCGCTGTCTTGTGGCCATGTACGCCTTTAATTACAATTTAAATCGCGTTGTACTACACAGCAAAATCGTCCCTTCAACGCGGTGATGCTGTTCGAGAACCTGCACGGGGCCGTCAAGAAGACCCAAGCGGTCAAGCTGATGGCTGATCTGGCTGCTGCCGGCAAGGTCGTAGAGAAGCTCAAGGGCAAGCAAAAGATCTACTGGGCCTCGCAGGTAGGAGGGATATCCTCCTTCTTTGCCCTTCGCCGGTGACTGACCACTGTCTTGTTGTTGTTGTTGTGCACAATGCAGGAGGGGCTCGTGATCGCCGATGCCAAGGGCTTGGCAAGCTTGACAAAGAGATCGAAAGTCTTAGGACAGAGAAGAAGGCCATCGCCAGCGAGCTCGGCGAAATCGGCAGCCGTACGCGCTGTTCTCCTTTGCAGCAGCACCAAATAGTGCGACTTGCGGCTCACCCTCCACTCAACGCCCAGGCATCTCGTCGCTGAACAATGCGCTCACAAACGAGGAGGCCGATGCCGAGATCGAAAAGCTGACCAAAGAGGTACCCACCGCTGCCCGTCCTTAGCTCCTACGCCGCAGTCAGTGACAACACTTGCTCACGATTTCACGCACTTTCCAGAATGCCGAGCTGGAGACCAAGCTCGCCCGATTGCGGGGCGGAGCCAAACTGGTTTCGAAAGCGGACAAGGACAAGGCCGAGAAGCAATATGAGCTCGTGCGGGTACGTGCCCTTCACCAGCCACCCGCCTTTGTGTTGATCCTCTGCTCACGATATGTTTCATCCGCTCGATCCGTTTGCTTCCAGCTTGAGTGGCGTAAGCGCAAGAGGATGGTATTGTGCCCCTGTTTTCACTGCAGCCCTCAGTGTCTTGCGTTATAACGGGCACCAACTCACTTCGCTTCTTTCGCACAGTGCATGGACGTTGTGAAGCAAGTCGGCGAGGGAGCAGGAAAGAAGGACAAGGAGATCATGGTACGATCGTGCTGCGCCGTGTCTGTCTCGAGTGGTTGACCTCTTACCGTTCTATCACGTGTCTGCGTTCGCAGGAGGAAGTGGAGCTGGAAGGCGATGACGACGCCGGCGTGGATCTCACCGCGGAAACAAGGACCGCCAAGAGGAGGAAGATCGGCGACTGAGGCATCGGCACCATCTCAGGACCAGCGGCTGTGCCTTGCAGTGTTATCATCATCATTGTACATGTTTCAAGTGTTGTAGTTGTTCGTCAACACGTGACGAAGAGAAGACGTCGGGGTTAAAATCTACAAAGGAGAGAAAAGATGAAGCCAGCGCGCCACAAGAGCAGCACGGGCACGCACCTGCGTCGGCAGTGGTGCAGGTTCTTGTTGCTCATCTGCGGCACCTTCGTGCTGCTGTTCGTTGTCGTGCTCCAGTACTCGCCCGCTCCCCCCGTCCTTGCCAGGTGCCCCCCCCCCAACCCTCTTTCGCTCTCGCTTTCTTTTTTGCTTCATTCTTTGCCGTGTGGTGGCCAGCAGGGACGACGAAGCGTCCTTGCGGATGGGGCCTCTTCCCGAGGAAGAGACACACGACGACGCAGTGGCCCCAGAGGCCTATCCGCGAGGCACCGCGAGGTACCACCAGCAAGCAGCCTGCCTTATGCGGTGTGTGTGTGTGTGTGTGTGGTGTGGACGTGCACTCATTCGGGGGGACGAGTGGCTCAGCGAAGAAGCGGAAGGGGTGGTACGCTGTGAAGCTCTGATGAGCGTGGACGAGTGCGCCCGGCATGCACACTGCACTCCGATCCAGGGCGACGCCTGCGCTGCACCTGGCACCGTGGACAAGGCGTCCCTGTTTGGCCACTGCGTGAGCTCGGTCTTTGCTTCGACCTACGCCAGTACGCTTCCCCCTTCCCCCGTCTGCGCTCCAGCCACTGACCTCTCATTCTTCCGCTCTCTCGCCAGCGCAGCGAAGAAGATGAAGTTGCGGCGAGAGGTCCCCGAGTGGATGTCATCTCACCCGGACCACTCCGCCATCTGCGCTCGTCCCAGCGGTTCGGGAGGTCCGGCCGCTCGCTTCGCCCAAAAGATCATTCCGCCCGGTTGGGTGCAGGTGGTGACCTCACTTCCACTTCCACTTCCCCGCCTCCCCAATGCGCAGCTGGCAGCCCTCAGACTGACCTGCACCCGCGCGCCAGCAAAAGTGCGGACTGCTGCGTGCCGCCGGAGCCAGTGCCCGGATTGGCGGACCAGTCGCTGGCCATCATCGTCACTGTGCAAGAGTACGTGGGCTCGCTAGACCGATTTCCTTCCCCCCTAAGCCTTCTTCTGCTTCTGGGTCACAGTGAGCTGGCGAGCCTGGCGAATGCGCTCAACCAGCCCGACTGATGCAGGCGGTGAAGAGCCCGTTTGTGCTCCTCCTGGAAAAAGACTGGAAGCTCGTAGAATCCCGGGCGACGGTGTTCAAGCAGCTGGACCTGGCGAAGCGCCTGATGTTCTCCCGACAGAACGGCTCCCGGGCCGACCTGGTCAAGTTCCGTTCGCGGTGGAACTTTGGCTTCCCCAACGTCAGCCCGCGCAAGACCGTGCCACCGGACTGGGACATCGGCGTCAGCATGGTAGCGTTCCTCCTTCCCTCTACCCATTCGCCGCACCCCCGACCAATCGTCCGTAGCCTCTCACACCGTACCAGGTACGGACTCGGGCGAGCTGGGAGCCGCACCTGTTCTGCAACATCTACCACTACCAAAGCGACGAGGTGCTCTTGAGCCGCTATCCCAACAGGTACGACGACGCAACGGCCGGCAGGTGCCCTAATTCCAGTGTGGCACTGTCGAGTTTGTAATGGAATGGGTGTCTTGCGGTCGACGACCAACGACACCACAAGGATGTGGCGGTGCGGGTGTGACTTCAACTACTGGTGCTTCGATTCCGGCCAGTGCGGGTGGACCAACAACCCTATCATGTTCCGAAGGAAATGGTGGCTCGACATGATGGTACGCCCACTGCAGCTTCCTCACCCCCTGCATTCAATGTGCCCCGTGTGCGGGCGTGTGACTGAAGGGTGGATCGGTCACACCGCAGCATGGAATCGCGCAGAAGCACAGAAACAAGGCGTTCGAGGTTGGGACCTACTACGCGGACGAGTGGCTGCTGCCCCACTGGGTCGTGGCCGAGAGCGATGGGCTCTTCACGCACGACGAAATCGGTGAGGGCCACGAGCGGAAATACATCTGATCTGGTCTTTATGCCAAGGACTGGGTGTCGGGGCGTTAGGCCTTGGTTTTGGGCAGCAGCAGCCGCAGGCCGAGCCTCGACCAGGTTGCAGGGTAGGCCACCCACTCCTCACCTCAACCCCTTTTCCTCTTCCCCTGGCCAGTGATCAATGCGGAGATCTCTTCCCTTCATTCGCCTGAGTTCCTCTCTTGCCGCGCACCAGACGGGAGCTGCTACGCGAGATCGTTGGGCGATGTGATGCCAAGCTGCTCAAGGTGGCTGTGTGACACAAAATGCCATAAAACTAAAGCAGGATAAATGTCATACCAAAAAAACGCACAAAATTAGGTTTAGGACAACTTAGAGTGCAATGGTGGGGGGGTAGGCCGGAGTGCAAAAATAACCCCCAACACTTTGGGGGGGGCAGGCCACAAGGGGATGGTGGGGGTTCATGTTGCAAAAGGGTTGTGACAAATAGTCATGGCTCTGTAGGAGGGGAGGTGAACATGTGCAACAGAAAATTAGGTGCATTTTAGAATGGAGCTTCTCAGCTTGTACTGTGACAAGTGAGAAGTGCTGAACGCAAATTCCTGAAGATGGACACTGTAAGTTGGCAAGAAAGCAGTGTTGATGTTATTCTGGAATAAGAACATGCTGCATGAATAGGCAGTTACTTAGTCCTCGGCATCCTCAAGCAGGCGCTGAACTGTGGCTGTGACTTCAGTTGCTCTGTCCAAGAAGGTGGCAGGGCGGAGGCGGAGGAAGAGTGATGCTGGCAGGGGTAAAGGGCCACAGTAGGGGCAGTCATCAGCATCCAGACTCTTCTGCTTGGAGGCAGAACCGCTGAGAGGACGCCAGGTGCTCTCTTGCAGATGGAGGAAGGTAACCTGCAG